>JASDQU010736402.1:371264-390396 GCA_032191745.1 Picea mariana | reverse complement strand
AAATGACATATTTTCATTATATATCAAGGTTGGATGAGTTTGATGATGTGTGCAGGCATATGTGAAGATTTCAACAAAGTCAAATATTACCACCTAGCCTCAAATTCGAATTTCATCTTCAAGCTTTGAAGATTTGAAGAATATTTGGGACAATCATTCAAAGGAGAAGATCATGGAGATTTTGATATGATATCTTATCCAAGATATGAGTGGAGGATTTGAAGGAATAAGTTGAGAGAATAGTGGATCTGTAATTATGACACTCTTCAAGACTTTCATGTATATAAGAGAGTTCTCTCTCTTCATGGAGGGGGGAGAAATCATGTTATTCATAATTGGGGATGTAATTCATAATTTAGTCTTGTAATTGGGAGAAGGGGATTCTTAGTTTTGATTCTTAGCTTTGTTATTCTTTCATGATTTATCATTTGACTCTTGTAATATAATTTGAGATTGATATATTGTGTGAGCTCATATATGTCTTTTGTCATTCAACTCTTCACATGTTGTATTGTCTTCCTCGACTAATTTCATGCTTTCCTAGTTAGTCTTTCAATGATTTCCTAGATTAATCTCATTTCATCAATTTAGATTAGATTAGTTCTACTTCAGTCCTGCATATATAGTGTGTGTGCTTCGTAAGCCTATGAACCTCGGATTGACAAATTAAATAGTTGGGCAAGTACTACAATGGAATTAAACAACAACATTTCCACCTAACAACATCATCCTTTCCCATCTATTTCGGGTTTTCGGATGGCACTAGTCGACATACCCAAAACATTGTTTATGCAGCTTGGGTCATCTACCACTCTGGTGAGTTAGTGATTTAAGGAGGAATTTTCCTCAGATCTGCAACCAATAATGTTGCAGAGTATCATGTCATCATAGGAATTTTAATTGAATCCTCTTCTCTAGGTATATCTCAATTGATTATCAACCTCGATTCTCAACTCGTGGTTCGTCAACTAAAACATGAGTGTGTTGTTCCCAACTCAGTTTTACTATGTCTCCATCTAAGGGTTCATCGTATTGAAAGAGCTTTTGAATTTCTTGAATACAGACATATATCGAGAGAAATCAATACGACCACATATTTGTTAGTGAATTATATGTTGGATTGGTATATTGTGCATAGATAAACATTTGGAACATAAAGCATATGTATAAAAACATCACATAAAACAAAAATACAACATAAGTAGCCACCGCAAAACTCATTTATATATATAATCTTGATAGAAAAAGTTTTTTATCAAAATACATCATATAAAAGTACACAACATGGAAAAACATGGACTTTTTATGCCCATAGAATCATCATAAATACTAAAATGAATGGAGACTCTACTCGCCCCACTACACCACATTGTGCTCTGCATAGCACATTGCTACTCTTTCCACCCATCGTTGCAAATGATTGAGGCCTTCAGAGACCCCAAATGTATGTCTTTGAAGGTGTAGAGTCACATCTCGCCTCCTTATGGGAGGAACACCCATGGTCAATCCACGAAGGTTCCTCTCCAACTCTCGAAGTCCTCCCACTACAACATCATTCTCTACCATTGTCTTTGCATCTTTGTGACGTCTTAATGTTGGCATCTCTACAGGGTGTGAAACACCTTTGTCTCCATGATGAAAACAAAATGACTTGGATCCCTCATTGTATAACCAAAAACATATAAAACACAAGAAACTATTATTACAATGTTATGATCTTTCATACCTGATGCGTCCCACTGTATACCCTCAAGAAGCATCAAGTTTGCATTGCCCCTAAAATCCACCCCAACATATGGTAAATCCTTGATCACCACCAAATGCCTCCTCCACCATGCAAAGAAGTCATAAGTAAATATAAAATTCAAGGGTGCATTCCCCAACCTAGGGGAAAGATGAGTCCATTGCTCCATGTGGGGCTCAGTCACAGGGTGTGTTATCAATGCAACTTGTGGTTGCATATGTGGAACCCTCTCTAGGAAAAATGAGACCAAGAAAAACCATATCCAAACTATTTTTTTACACCCGTTCTACATTTGGATATCTTCTCTTTAATGTTCCTCAAAAACCCTGTGCTCCAGTTGAATAGCCTAGGCTCCAAGCACTGAATGGCATAATAAATTTGGGACTTGGAAGTGAGATGGGCACTAGTGCTTCCCACAAATTTGGTGATAGTAAATAGGAAAGATCGGAGAGGTAGATCCATCACATATTTTATGATGATCATGCCTCCTACCAAGCATGACCCTAGTATGCAGTATTGGGAAACATAGGCCTTTGTCATTCATGGAGTGGCCCGATGTCCAGAAAAAATAATAGGTTCTCCTCTCCTTGAGAACCTCGTCAATACGTACACATCATCTATATCTATCTCGAGCATGTGTGGTCCTATTCTAAATGTTTTCTCACCATCATCCCATAAACTAATCAAATATTCAAGCAATATAACTTATTTCCTTATATTTTGGAGTTTGAAGTACTTAAGAAAGCCCCAATTTTGTAAGTTCACCCTTGCTTGAGGGTCTTGTATAGAAGCGATGTCATCAAATTAGTTCTTACATTATTTCAATTCAATCATGATTAGCTATGAGTAAAACCTGCAAATTCATCAATTAATCATTATTAGCTAAGTTTTCAAAGAAATGAATTGCCCCTTTTTAGCCTAAACAAAAAAAATATGTGCCTAGCACTCCCTTAAAGAAGAAAACAGATCACTAGTGCTCCCTCAACACACATACCAGGGCATTTAAATCGCGATCGATTCTCCCCTCGATTCCTTGAGGGAGCATCGATCTAGTTTGGTGTTCTAGGGCTTATCAAGGAGCCTAAGCATAGAAAATAAGGGTTGAAATGCTATAAAAAGACATGGAAATGAATGAGGAGGAAGAAAGAACCAACTTGATCTGAATGGTTTCCAAAATGGTCAACCATATCCCTCACAATCAACACCCAAAAAAATGCTCCAAAGAGAGAAAAAACTCAAAGAGGAAAGGAGAATAGTAAAACAAAGGTAAAAATGATTTCTTTCCCTAATTTGATATTTGATATCTTCAAATTTTTCCTCCTTTTCACATATTATAAAATTTATTTTTTGGATTTTTGTCATTTTTTGAGAAACTACTAATGTATTTTTCCCATAACATCTTGGTTATAAAGGAATTTGAGCAGAATTTTTTCGATGACCTTGTAACACCAATGAGATTAGTCTTTGTTCTTTCTTGCACTCACAAATACATGAGAACGTAACTGAGCACACGTTTATCACTTTTTCGGACTCGTAAAGGATATACAAAAAAAGAACCCCCTGGAGTTTCCTTTAAGATCTTTTCATACTCTCTAAACATGAAAAGATTGTCGAGTGATCTTGCTTCCTTTCACACTCGTTAAAAGGTTCGAAAGGGAATCTTCAGTGTAATAGTTTACCTCTTTTTCAGACCTAGAAGACTAAAATTATGAAAAAGGAAAAACCTGGAGTCACCTTTAAGTTCTTTCAGACTCTGTAAACATGAAAAACCACCGATTTTTCCTTCTCTGGACTTTCTAAACTACACATTGAAGGACCCACATGGGGACGAACCCTTACTTCTTCCAGTTTATTAAATAAAGAAAGAGGAACTTACCGAAGGTGAGTTATATCAAGCATGTGTTATTCTCCTCGAGCTCCTTAAATTAGAAAGAGGTACTCGTCTATCTAGATGGGGAGGAAATTGAAGGAAGTGGGTCAAGTCACCCTTGAACACGACACTTGTTTTAACCTCCACACTCAACACTTGTATAATCCACTAAAACATCCACACTGAACCAATCATATGATTCTTTCCACTCCTTTGACCCATCCAAATAATGTCTCAACACTCGCTGCATTATGTTTTGGTCCATTCTACATTTATGGTGCCAAGTCTCACGTTGTGCCTTAGTGTTCAAGGGCAGTTTCTACCTCAAAAGTCAACCATCTACAAAATTACCAGTTTCCATACTTGTGTCATTCTTTGTTCATATACTATATCTTATCACTTTCCTATTTCATTTTCGTGTCGATTATGGGGGATACATCGATGCCCTCCTTCAACGATTATTTTCATGTCAAATTCAACACACCATCCAAGAATTAGACTTAGAAATCAGTTAGTACCTTGGGACCTACATGCCTCAATGGCAGGCCTCCTCACTTCTGAAAGTAGGTTTACATCATTGACCTCTGATCATATGATTCCACGAATGTTTGACCTCATCTCATTTATTCATATTCGTTGGAATTTACTACGGTACCTTGGGATTCATTGACATCATTGGTGATTTCCCTCGCACTTGTTAACGGTTTACCTAAATGACCGGTAATCAAGTGGTTTCTACCATGTTTTAAATAAAAACATATATTCACATGGATAAGATTCATACTACATTGGGATTGGGATGAAGACCCTCAGTTGAGCATTCACTCTGTTATTTGTTCTGCCCAGGATGTGAAGGAAGTCATTTGAGCATGTTGATATATATGGTGTCACATAGATCCACAGTGTATTAGTTTGTAGCTATGTTTTATCATCTTGTAGCTAAACTGTGTATTTTGTGTGACTACGATTAGTTCATGCCATAGAAGTATGGATCCACATTGTATCTCTAGTGGCCATACCCTTAGTCAATATGGATCTGCAATGTATTTATTAGCGGCCATACTTTGAGTCACTTATAGTTTGAGCATAGGTATTCCTACCTCAGGATTGGAACACATTTTAACATTTTTTATGGTTGTCTATAGTTTCTACCAGGTTCCCTGACTCCATGCCCTTTCTTTGAAGAATCTACAAAGTGTTTCGACCGTCGGCTTTCATTTTCTGACTTCATACTTTGGGGGGGAATATGTTACACATCAAAATTCATCACTTTGATAATGTCGCATTCTCATTGTCGCAAGTGTCGTAAGTGTCAAATTCTTGTCACATAAGTGTTGCATCATGAATGACACCATGAAAACATTTCATACAACCTCTAAACATATTAGAATAAAAATCCCCATTATCTGACAGTCGAAACAAGTGATTTTATATGAGAATTCTCATCTTGGAAACTTTTAGGAAGATCGGCGCTTCCCTACTCATATACAGGGAGTGCTAGATATTTTTCCATCTCGCATGGAATGTTGTAGTGCTCTGTTTCCCATTGTAAAGGAGTGTCAAATTGGTTGAGAAAATATTGGAAGAAATGCCTTTTTCTTCTAAATATAGTTATGGATGGATCAAGTTGGTTTGGCTCAAATATAACCCTTAGGCTACATCTAAGGGAGATATCACAACTATTGGATATATATCCTCAACTAATTACAAATATAAACAAGGTGGTTGAGCCTCTTGTTATAGCCCTAAAATTCCCTACTCATGCATACATGACCTTGGCCCTCTTACTTGCATATTTTTCCAAAGCACTGCTAAGAAGCTCTTCTTAAAAAACCATTTTTTAGAAGATATACATGCCCTGCACCATTATAGCCCACATACATATGATTTTTTCACAACTATAGCCTACGTACATACGCTTGTTGCACCATTACAACCCGTGTATGCTTACAAAAGTTGCAAAAATTAAAAAATTGCAAAGAATTCGTTGAAATTCACGGGTTATTGGAAGTTTCCCAACTAATCCACCTGCTATAGTCCGTCACCCAACCAAATAGCCATCATTTTGTCATATTAAAGTATTTTTTGGGGTCTCATTTCACATCCAAGCATAAGAACAATGAAACTCTTCCCAATTTCACTTCCCCTCCTTGCCCAAGATTTTGTTTCCCTTTGTGAGATATTGCCTCGACATTCCCTCATCAACCCCTTCTTCCTCCATTCAACCCATTCCCTTCCATTGAGGTGATGAGAAGGTTGAGAGAATAATTCCATTCAAGGTGCACTTGGAGCATGGTAAAGAGGAGCCTAGACCAGGTTCACAGAATGATGGCCGACATAGATTGTAAGTTGTAATCTGTAACATCGCTAGCCCTTAACCCTCTTACCGGGAAATGCTACCACGCGGAACATTCTCATACTTATATATATATATAACATGCATATTAAACCTAATTAACAGATTTAACTAAACAACTCAGAGTAAGCACAGGATTTCTGCTAATTCATATCATCAAGGACATTAACAATAATTCATATGTGCAACAAAATACGTGAAAACATATAAGCATCACAGGCATGCAAAACATAATATTAAGCACAAATTGATACTTATCTTTGAAACTGTAGTAATTCCACCAATTGCATGCAGACCTTCCATGAACTTCCTAGCCTTAGACCATGTTGCTCATCACTCTCAGCAGTAGGTCACCCCTGAGCTGGGACTAAGCTCCACCAGACAGGGAATCCTAGGCTAGGCAAGGTCAACAGGAAGACACATAGTTACAGAGGAAGGATTCTCTCCCAGGAGTCACTTATGCCCATTGCTCACAGACCCTCATTCCCCACATGCCTATCCCACCCCAGGAGTATACACCTTCACTGTCACCCAGACAATCCTTCGGCTGCTAACCTCCCTTGCCTTGGGATTCAACAACAGACCAGACCAGAAGTCTTCAAGCTCTGTGGCAGCTACATGACCCCTTCCAAGATTTCTCACTTCCTCTGTGCACTCTCTCACTTGGAGAGAGTCGCTCACAGGATTGGAAACCTGCCTCTTCAACTGCAACCACCTCCCTCACCTGGAGAGAGTGTTACACACAGGCCAGAAAACTTGTTTCCTTCAAATCGATTTCCAACACAGTCTAGAAACTACGAGGATCCACACAAACATGCAATGGTCCACAATCCACACACAGTCAATCACTTCACGACCACAATAGTCCACTAGAAACACAGACATGGGATTCCCAAAACTGGTGACAGACAGATGCTACAGCATAACAAGGCTCAGCAATTACGAGACATTCAGTTTTCCCCAACCANAGAGACTTAACGGTTTAGGTAAGGATTCCTTAGAACAAACACTGAAACAGAGGTTGATTATGGACACCCGCAAATTCAGACAGAGGATGGAGGATGGGAGGTCGACCCCTCAAAATTTCTCATTTCCTGGGTTAAATTGCATGTGCTTGGGCTAACACATGTCATCCATGAAGCATGCTCCTCCCCCTTGGAGTCACCTATCCTTCCAAGGACTTAGGATAAAACATAAATTTCACATGGTTTTGGAATAATAATAAAATATTATTCTTAAGGACTTAAGCCCTCAATCTTAGCCCCTCTTCCTACCTCTCAACCCCCTCTCCCTTACCCATTCTATGTAAGATTAGTCCCCCATCACTCTTTCTTCATGGTCGGTCTGCATGCAGCGATGTGTATATTTTTATTAATGATTTTTTCATAATTACATATACAAAACAGGCTCGTGGCCTTAGCATCCTAGCCTCTCTGGCCTAATCACCACATAAGCCTCCTAGATGATTATAACTTGGCTCACCTTCCTATCAAATATGTTTACAATTCATAATTACAACTAGGGCTCTACAAGAGGATATTACATAATCTTTGTATGATGAATAAAAGAATCACATTTTCTTGTCCCAAATGATGATGTTTTGTGTATTTTAATTGATCTATACTTAACATCTAATATCTAACCCTAACTCATGAATAGAATAACATGCTTGTGGTCCTTTTTTACTTATCTTTGGATGCAATGCATCCTCGGGAGGAGACATAGAGTCATTGGAACTTACAAACTTGAGGAGATCATCACCAGACATGGGATCAAATGTATAATTACCTGATCTCTTCTCTATTTGCTTTCTTTACATTAGTTTTGGTATGTTTTGGATAGAGTGAAATAGATTGAATTTTAGACGTTTATTCACTCTATCTACATATTGAACCCTGGTGTAGTTAAAGGGGGGTTTTCCTGCTAGCATAATTGGCGACCATACTGGGGAATTGCCTCTAGGGTTTTTTAGGGGATTTTGGGTTGTTTGATTGGTTTATTTTCCTTTCAAATTTCTTTCAAATTTTTTGAGTCTGTCAAGGGATTTTGGTCACCTCCAGGGTGCATACCAGGTGTCCCTGCTCTATAAGACTACCTGGTCTTTTCATTTTTTGAAATGATATAGAGGTGTGCGTGCCTTGTCTTGGGTCAGCCCATGTACATACGTGTTCTTCTTAGTAAATAGCCCGCGTACATACGTAGGTTGTTGATCCAACAACCCGCGTCTTTGTTTCATGAAAGTTTTTGAAAAAGAGGGAGTTTGCCTCTTTCCTAATTGAATTTCACACTTCTCAGGGATTTCTTGGATCAGTCTAGAGTCTGTGTTTGTGGCCATATCCTGGATATAGGTTTCAGTTTACTTGTTTTCTTAGTCTTCTTGTGTTTACCCTAAATAGTTTTTAAGCAAGTTGTTGAGTTGTAGATCTGCCTTCTTGGTTTCTTAATTGAATCTCTATGATCTGCAGTGGGATAAAAGGTCTTTTCCAGTCTTTTATTAGTTTTCTTTTTATCCTTTTTACTTTCTTTGAAAAAAGAAAAAGATTTACTTCAGTTTTTCTCTTTAAAGCGGTTAAAAAAAAAAAAAAAAAATTTCATTTCAGTTTGGTAAAGTAGTTAAAGTTGATTATTTGCAAAAAGGAAAAAGAGTCTTTATTGTCAAGCTCTTTTTTATTTCTTGAAACATAAGTAGTTTGTAGTCAAGAAAAAGAAAGTTTTAGGTTTTATTTACAAGTTCTTGAAATGTTAGTTAAGAAAAGTTGATTTTACAAAGAGTTAATTACAAATATTTTCTTTTAAATTCAAAGAAATTTTTCTTTCAAGTGCTTTAATTTTCTCCTCCTTTTTGTCTCTTTATAACACCATTAGTTTCAATATTGTACCTTGTGAGTAAGTCAATCCTTTAAAAAGAACGCTTAATCTAAAATACACTAGACTTTTTATGTTTGTAGGGTTCACGAACTAGTTTAGTGTTTAAGGTCCTTGAATTAGGTTTGGAGAGGAAACTCTTCAAGGCCGTTAAATCAAAAATTGGAGTCTGAGTTAGGGAGTGCTTAAGTATAGTGTCGTAAAATTTATATGATACCCCCCTCTAACACAGGGGATAAACATGAGGTCGTGTGAGTAAAGGTGGTGGAGATAACCCCTTCAAATCCAGATTGAACGTAGTGGGAAATGTATATTGAGGGTCTATCTCAGAAATAATACCGATTGCATTTTCCTATGAAGCTTCATGGACCTAAAATCCATTCGATATATTTTGTTTTCTTCCATACCATTTGATTTCAATACCCTTGATAGGCTTCGGACTTGTTATCCTGCTCATTACGATCTTCCCGACTGTCGATTGTACCCGCATGGTGATTAACTATGAGATGGAAACCTAGTTACCCGTATTCTAGGGACTTACATGGGTGACTATGGGGGTATACCGCGGTACCTGGGGAAGACGTCAGATTGCGCTTCACAGATTATACCTGAAGGGTGCTTCCGTGTTCGAGTTGCACTTACACCAGTTAGTTTCTCTATTGTCGATTACCGTAACAATCCTTTGTAATGTTCCCTCAGCCACCCGCAGACCGGGGGATGCCAATCTAGAGAAATCTCTCATGCTCTGACACCAGTTGGTAACATCCCTAGCCTTATATAGGCTAGACCATGCTACTCTAGGGAATTCTTTTGTTCTCTTACTGTGGAACATAAGGTAACATACCCAGTAATCAACTGAGCTATGCCACCTAAATTTTCTCTTAAAACTGCATGCAACTTAAACATGTACATACAACACTCTCGCGAAAGCTTTACATATAAACATAAACAAACCATTACATTCTGTAATATATGACTTTATACTGAAATAACAGTAACCACATATATGCAACATATACAAGAAAATACCCAAAAACATACAGGCAATTATAATCACATATATGATAAACCATAACATAAGCACGTAAATAACAATGCAGCATATCATTTTATCATACGATCGGTACTTATATTGGAAACATTGTCACCAACTATGTACAGACTGTCCATGAACCTCCCAGCCTTAGACTACATTGTTCATCACTCTCAACAGTGATTCAACCTCGAGTGGGGACTGAACGCCACCTGGGTAAAGGGTTCCTAACCAAGCTAAGGCTTATGGACAACAAGAAAGAATCCATCTCAGGTGCTCACTCAAATAATAGCCTACATCCTCTCATTCCTCACATGTTGTCCCACCCAAGGAAGTGTGCCCCTTCTCTGCTCAACAGTCCCTCGGCTGACTGGCTTCCCTTTCAGGGCTTCAACAATAGGCCAGACCGGAAGTCTCAGAGTGTTGTAGCTGCAATTTAGCACCTTCGGGAATCAATCCCCAGCAATTCTCATGCTCGGAGAATTTCTCACTGGCCTAACAAATCGCTTCTTCAATCCCTCTCCAAGCTAACTAGGTACACCAACCGGAAAAGGCTATGGGAATAGGCTCAGAAATGGTAAAATGGATGTCTCAAGGATAACGGACTGCATGAGAGAAAATGGTCATGGAATCATTGACTGGATAATTGAGTGAAGAAAGGAATCACTGTGAAACTCATCATGAAAGTGATGGTGAGAATGATGGTCCAACTACGAGTAATAATTCCCCCTGAAAAGTGACCCAATGAGCTAAGTCCCCCCCCCACAATATGAATGCATGTCCCCAACTTGACACTTGTCATATCGAAAGTTAGTTTGGTCCACTTGTCCCCAACTTTAGAACTTATGATAAAAATAAGTATCCATACCTTATGCTTTAGGAAATATTAATATAATATTCCCTTGAATTTTGGCCCTCCCTTTCCCTAACTAGTGAATTTCAGTCCCCTGTCTCTTTTATCATGGTTGGTCTGTGCACAACGATGTATTTTATATTAATCATGAGTCATGTACAAAATAGGCGCATTGGCCTTTAACATCTAGGTGTTCTAGCCTAATACCAAAACATAAGCATCCCAGCTTATAATAACTAGCTCACCAGCCTATAACACATATATACACGAGGCTTGTTTTCCTCCATACTGCATGCACTTCAGTTACTACGCGCGGTATCTGAGAATGTGCATACTACATCATTTTACCACGCAGTTCATGCATGCACTATACCACATGGAGTGCATTACAAAATGATGTCAAAACAGCTCACCAACTTAAGTACACCTATATTACATTTACAATTGGGTTCGGCCGAGGGATATTACAATCCCCTCCCCTTATTTATGCATTGTCCTCAGTGCATCATACACCCATATACAACAAATTTTTCAAAAATATTCAAAAATATGCTGGTATTCTATCCACATTGCATCCTCATTCTCCCAAGTAGCATCCTCATGACCGTACTAGGTCCATTGAACCTTTACAAGCCCTATGGTTCAATTCTAGAGATGTTTGACTTTCTGGTCCAAAACACACACCAGATGCACTTGAAAAACACCTTCTTGCTCCACCCGAATCACATTCCAGTCAATAACATGATTAGAATCAGGTATATATTTCCTTAGCAATGATACATGGAAGACATTATGAATAGACATAGATGTAGGCAATGCAATCATATAAGCAACTGGACCAATCCTCTCTAGGATTTCAAATGGCCCACAAAATCTGGCTGCCAACTTGGCGCAGATTCCCAGCTTTAGGGAACTCCTGTTAGCTTTTTCTTTCAGGAAGACATGATCACCCACTTTGAATTATCTGTGGATTCTGTTCTTATCAGCATAGCTTTTCTGTTTGTCTTGGGCATCTTTTAAATTCTGCTTAATTTTTATCATTTTGTCCTCCATCTCCTTGAGCAACTCTGGCCCAACTACTGTCCTATCAGCTGGATTATCCCAACTCACTAGAGTATTGCACCTTCTGTCATAAAGTGCTTCAAATGGGCTCATCTTCAATGATGCCTGATACCCATTGTTGTAAGTGAATTCTACCAAGTGTAGGTAGTCTTCCCATTTCAATGGTTTTTCCATCACATACATTCTCAGTATATCTTCTATCACTCTGTTCACCCTCTCTTTCTGTCCATCAGACTCAGGATGATAAGCTGAACTAAAGTTCATATTCATTTTGAATCCTTTGAACAATCCTTTCCATAAATTCGAGGTGAATTTCGGGTCTCTATCGGACATAATTGTTTTAGGAATTCCGTGCAATTGTGTCACTTCCTTCATAAAAATATCAGCAACATCTGTTGCCTTGTGAGTAGTTTTCAGTGGAATGAAATGGGCATCTTTCGTAAGCTTTTCCACCACCACCATGATTGAATCATGTAGCTTGCATGTTCTAGGCAGTCCCATAATAAAATCCATTGTCACCACTTCCCACTTCCATTCGGGAATGGGTAAAGGTTGCAGCAACCTTCCTGGGTGCCTATTCTTAGCTTTAACTTTCTGGCATTCCATACATCTAGCAATGTATTCAACAATCTCTCTCTTCATACCTGGCCAAAAGTAATGGATCTTGATCGTTGCCACGGTTTTCTGATATCCAGGGTGCCCTGCATAAGGAACATTATGCATTTCATGCAAAATCATATGTTTCGAGTCCTGGACATTTGGAACAAAAGTTATGTTATTGCGCAACAGTATTCCATCTATTCCCAACTTATAATTATCCACCTTTTGTGGCATCTTACCCTGTTGTAGCCTTGCTACCAATTCTTTGTATTGCAGATCTGCATTTGCAGCCTCTAGAATTTTTCTTTTAATATCAGTCTGATACATGCTAATGGTTGTAGCATGTAATTCATGCACCTTCCTGCTGAGTGCATCAGCCACTTTATTCTCTTTCCCCTTGATATGCTTTATATCAAATTCATATTCGCTTAGAAATTCTAACCATCATCTTTGCCTAGCATTTATATTTGGCTGATTAAATAAATATTTCAGACCATTGTGGTATGTTCTTGGCTCAAACCTCTTTCCAATGAGGTAGTGTCTCCATTTCCTCAAGGCATGCACTATGGCTGCCAACTCCAAATCATGAGTGGCATAGTTTCTTTCATGATCCTTCAACTTCCTTGATTCATAACATATGAAAAACCCATTTTGACTGAGGACTCCACCAAGTCCTTCATTACATGCATCAATGCATATGATGAAGTCTTCATCTGGGTCTACGATCCTTATTATTGGAGCACTTGTCAATAATTGTTTCAAGTGTTGGAAACTCTTTTCGTAATCCAATGTCCACTGAAACTTCACTCCCTTTCTTTGCAAAGAAGTGATTGGGTGTGCAATCTTTGAGAATTCTTTAATAAATCTTCTGTAGTATCTTGCAAGACCCACGAATGATCTCACCTCTGTCACATTATTCGATGATGACCATTTTCTAATGTCCTCTATCTTCTCAGGATCCACTTCTATCCCACCCTTTGAAATGATATGCCCCAAATAATGAATATGTTTCTAATAAAATGAGCACTTGCTCAATTTGGCATACAATTGATGTTCCCTTAATACTTTCAAAACCATCCTCAAATGATGTTCATGCTCTTCCTCTGAATTGGAATATATAATAATTTCATCCAAAAAGACAATGACAAACTTGCCCAAATACTCTCGGAAAACACCATTCATTAAGCACATGAAAACAGTTGGTGCATTTGGCAACCCAAATGGCACCACTGTGAACTCATAATGGCCATACCTTGTCATGAAGGCGGTCTTGATGATATCTTCTTCTTTAATCCTTACATGATGGTATCTTGATCTGAGATATATCTTTGAAAATATTTTTGAATCCTTCAATTGATCAAAGAGGTCATCAATCCTTGGCAGAGGATACTTGCTCTTAACAGTCACTGTATTCAACTGACTGAAGTCAATGAACAACCTTAGTGTTCCATATTTCTTTCTCACAAACAAGACTGGGGCACCCCAAGGTGACACGCTTGGGTGTATATACCCCTTCTTCAGAAGTTCTTCAAGATGCATTTGCAACTCCTTCAATTCCGGTGTACTCATTCTGTAAGGAGTCTTTGATACTGGCACTGCTCCAGGCATTAAATTTATAGAGAAATCAATGTCTCTCCTTGGGGGTAGTCTGGGTACTTCCTTGAACACATCTTCAAAATCTTCTAGGACTGCATAATCCTCCAAATTTGGCACCTTATCTCTAGGTGTCTCTGCCAAATGAGCTGCAATTATTTGACACCCTTTTATGTAACATTTCTTCAGCTGCAATGTTGAAATTTCTCTAATGGTTACTTCCCTGGGAATTCCATGTACTTTCCTTAGTTTTCGTTCCTCATCTAGGCAAGTAAATTCTTTGTTGTGATAGTCTAAGAGAGTGTGATGTTGGTCCAACCAATCCATCCCAATTAGACAATCATAGGAACCTAAAGGAAAGATGTTTAAATTTGCCTTGGTGTTCAGTCCATTCATGTCTATGAGGCATGACTTAACCATCTCATTAACTTTTCTTCTGGCTCCAGTAGCCAGTTGCATCAACCAGAATTTCCCATGCTTTCTTCTTGGCAATTGCAAACTTTCCACCATCTTAGGATCTATATAACTATGACTAGCTCCTGAATCAATTAAAATAGCAATGGTTTGGTTGTTGATCATACCTTCCACTTCAATCATGTGGGACTGATACTTTGCTTGGTTGTTGTCCAGGGCTGCATAAATCCTTGGCACATATCTGCCCATGTCCTCCATTGTTTCAGCTTGTTGTACATTGTGAATAGCCCTACATTTTTCACCTCTGTGAGGACAATCTCTAAACATATGGTCTCCTTTACAACCCCAACATTGCATAGGTGGTTGCCTTGGCCCTTGACTCCCTGTGTCAATCATTCTGGTTTATTTAGGCATTTTTGTCCTTATGGATTATTTCTGAAGAATGGTGGCTTTGCTCCCTTCTTCCTCTAATCCATCTTGAATTCCTTATTGTCTTCCCAAGCCTTTTGGAAAGTTGGCCTTGCTTTATGTTGATCATATAGGCATTTAGCTCACCTTATGGTCTCTTCTAATGTCTTGGTATCATCATACTATATTTTTTCACTGATGAACAGTGGAAATCCACTCAAATACCTTTGAATTTTGACTGTCTCATCCTTGATGAAAGAGACATACTTCAGTAGTTCCAAAAACCTTCTCTCATATTCATCTATGGTCATACTTCCAAGCTTGATTTCAAAGAACTCTTTCATTTTCTTGTCATAGTATCTCTTAGTCAAGTACTTCTTCTCAAAATACTTCTTAAATTCCCTCCAAGTAACACTTTTCTCTTCAATGTGTTGCACCTACACAAGTTGATCCCACCACATGGAGGATTTTCCTTTGAGTTGATAGATAACAATTCTACCTTCTACATGAGAAGAATAATTATGCAATTGAAAATACTTTCTCATGCCCAACAACCATGTTTTTGCATCTTCATCCTTCTTGTGCTCACCATCAAATGTAGGAGGTTTGATTTTTTTCATTTCTCCTCGCAGCTCATCCACCCAGACATTTTATACCTTCTGACAGGGGATAGACTTGAGTTGTTGTCTGCTCTCTTATTGGAATGCCTTGGGCAATGATGGTGATGTCTACTAACACTTTTTTCTTTTCTTTTCTCCTCCGAAGGCTTGTGACTCTCAGATTTACTTGAGCCACTCTCCTTAACCAATTTCTTTTATATTGTGTTCAAACCCTCCAATAACTTCATGTTGAAGTCATCCTGCTACTCTTTGGATTTCATAAGCCTTTCATTATGAACTTTATGGCATTGGACATCCTTTTGCGAATTCTTAATGGTCTCAGCCATATTCATGTTTTCATTCCTTTCTTCTCCATGTTCGTTGGAGTTCGTTCCTTCAATGCCCAAATGGACATCCACCCCTCTGCTCTCATCTTGCTGACTATAATTCCTCTGTGCTTCTTCCATTCCTATGGAATCCACACTAGTCTGATCTACTCTAGTTGTTGTTAATTTTGAAAAATGTGTAGCCATCGAAACTTATCAGGCTAACAATTCAATAATTCATGAAAATATGCACCATTTTGGTTCAATATATACATCAGAATTATCTCTCCCGATTTCCTGGTGTTATCACCATGAAAATTCTAGATAAGACCCAAGTCTCGAAAACACAGACATGCAATGCCTTCAGAGATACATCTATGTGAGAAGGTGGTTTTTCGAAACCACTTTTGCCAAGACGCGGTATCATGTGTCTCAACATGTCAAACCCACCACTCATGGAGCGGGCAAGGGCTAGTTAGATCACCCTGCTCCACTCGTTCAGTACTTTGCATCCATGTGACATCAGCCGAATGCTGCCATGTAATGAACTCAAAAGATAATCATTCGAATTGGATTAGTTGAGCATGGCAACTCAACACTCTTGTACATAATCCGTCTGCGCTTCATAATTGGAATTCTATAACTACCAATCCTCAAGTATGAAGGTATCTACGTATAAAAAACCGAAGTAATCTCCAATTGCTTGACTTTTTTCTCTCTGTAAAAGAATTTCGGTATCCACAACCTGAGATACATGGACAAGGCTAAATCCAGTGAGACTGGTTATTCAGGCAACATGCTAGACTTTCCTGCGAATAAGGATGAAAGGGTCCTTCCACACATTCTAGCGACTAAATTCCACACAAATCCGACTATAGACTCACGGTTGGAAGTCAGGTTGAATCCCACTATGAAGGATTTAATCATTAACAGGCCAGTCGCTAAGAATAAAAGGAGTAAGCGGCAGAAGAAGGAGGAATCCACGGCTGAAGTGGTCAAAAGTGTTGGAGAGAATCAACCGATCTGGTTAGATTATTTAAAGGAGGAGATCTCTAAGATGAAGTGAGTCTTCAACTAAAATTAGGCATGTTTCAACGAATTTTTGAACAGTCGGTAGTGGAGGTAAGGAGCACCAGAGATGATAGGCTTGTTCTTAAACGACCCTTTTTACAATAGGCTAACTGTTGTCATCTCCCTTTTGTAATTTTGTGATTAATAAGATTATATAAATACAAAAGCAGATTTTAGAATGTTTATTACAAAATTCTATCTAGTGGTGTTATGAATCTTGTTTTCTTTTATAGTATGCTTTTCTTGTAATATTATATTTCATTTTCATCTGTCTGAATTGGAGGAATATAAAACTCGGAATTCCTTTTAATTAATTCTTTGATGCGGTTGTGTGTTTCTTTTTCTTCTAATATTATGCAATTTAAACTCAGACTCATTGCCTTCCAAGCGACTTCACGCACACTAAACTTTGAACTATACATTTATATTTATCGTGCATAACAACATCTCAAGGTAAAATGCTTTTCTGCACACTTATATCCACTATGCATTTCTTCTCCGTAGCGCCAACAACTTGCACGCGCTACTTTTTGCATTGTGCGCCAATATCCACTGCACACAGTTTTGGTATGGCGCACTGATACTCCACATGCATTTAACCCTATGCATTGCACCATGCCAAAGTTCAATATGTTCCATCGTGCATAATTATCTGCATGCACCATTGACTACACTATCATGAAACAACTTATACTCATGCTATGCATGTACCAACAAAACTCTTTTGTGTTAAGAAATACTTGTGCACCCCATGTGCACATTACTATGTGTGTGCTGACCGCACAGGGATAATTTCAGCACGTGCATCTGCACACAATAATCTTCCACGCGGTGCCACAATTTACCGCACACACTTGCATGCCAACGTTTTCCGCGTGGTGCCAAAATTTACCGTGCGCACCAACACACCAACATTTTCCATGGATGCTCCGTGACTTGAATTTTGGTCACTTCGAAGTTACTCTTCTATGAATATTCTCTTCAATTGAACCCCTCTGGCCCATCTAGGCTCAGTGTTGAAACTGAAGCTCTAATACCAATGTGTAACGTTCCCTCGGCCACCCGCAGGCCGGGGGATGCCACTCCAAATAAATCTCTCATGCTCTGACACCGGTTGGTAAAATCCCCAACCTTATACAGGTTGGACCATACTACTCTAGGGAATGCTTTCATTCTCTTACTGTGGAACATAAGGTAACATACCCAGTAATCAACTGAGCTATGCCACCTAAATTTTCTCTTAAAACTACATGCAACTTAAACATGTACATACAGCACTCTTGCAGAAGCTTTACATATAAACATAAACAAACCATTACATTCTGTAATATACGAATTTATACTGAAATAATAGTAACCACACATATACAGCATATACAAGAAAATACCCATAAACATACAGGCAATTATAATCACATATATGATAAACCATAACATAAGAATGTAAATAACAATGCAGCATATCATTTTATCATACGATTGGTAATTATCTTGGAAAGATTGTCACCAACTTCTCACAGACCATCCATGAACCTCCCAGCCTTAGACTACATTGTTCATCACTCTCAATAGTGAGTCACCCCCGAGCTGGGACTGAACTCCACCTGGGTAAAGGGTTCCTAACCAGGCTAAGGCTCATGGACAATAGGAAAGACTCTGTCTCATGGGCTCACTCAACTAACAGCCTACAGCCTCTCATTCCCCACATGCCTGTCCCACCCAAGGAAGTGTGCCCCTTCTCTTCTCAACAATCCCTCAGCTTCCCCACTCCCCTTTCAGGGCTTCAACAACAAGTCAGATCGGAAGTCTCAGAGCATTGTAGCTACAGTTTAGCACCTTTGGGAATCAATCCCCAACAATTCTCACTCTCGAAGAATTGCTCATGGGCCTGACGACTGTAGTTTTCTCCGAACAGGGTCTTTGGAATCCTTGGTAGATATTAGTTCCCTCGCAAGGTATGTCGGTCAGGGGAAACCCCTTCCATGCTCAATGGGACCCCAGGTAGGGCTTCGTACCTATGCTCGTCGAATCAACTGTGGGAATCCCCTTCCAAAATCCTTGGAACACAATGTAGGGAGAAATCCTCACACAAGCTATGTCATCCAATCACAAGAATCAATCGATGATACTTGAACTGGTGCAGCTACCCTATGTTGTTCAAGGCCACAGTTTTTACCAAAACCTTGGCCAACAGTCCAACTTTTCCTAGCAACCTGGTGCCAGTCAAACTCCAGAACCCTATTTTCCTTTGAATAGTTCACAACCGAAACTACTGTTTCGGGAAATGCTATATATGCCAAACTTGTCGAGATTATTGAATGACCCAAACTTTCACAAT
>JASDQU010736402.1:355623-370491 GCA_032191745.1 Picea mariana | reverse complement strand
CGATACAACAAACTGTGGCCATCCAGATGTCAAGTTCGGTTGTTCCCCTTGCCCAAATGTCAAACATACATAGTGTGCAGTCAAATAACCCTAAGGCCAACCAACAGCCTGAGGGAAAGAAGAAACAACAAAACAAGAAGGATAAAGGGGATAAAAAGACTACCAATAATGTTGGCAGGGGAAAAAAGGAGAAGAAGAAGTTGAAGTATCTATGTAATATTTTCACAAAAGACCTCCCAACTCATCTAGCCCTCAGCTTGCAAAAGCTCAAAAGCTATTAGCATAGCAACAGCCTGTTGTGCTAACGAACCCTGTTCCACAAGGGAAAAACATGGCTCAGACTTCAGCATCCTCGAGTGCGGCAGGGGGCAGTCAGGGACCCCCTGCGCCTACCAATAACAACTCGGCCATAAATATTTACATGATGAATGTCGAGGCTAATATAGTGACTAGGGATAAAGATTATGGAATGTCAGAATCTGTTTAGAAGGGAAAAGAAGTCACGAACCCACTGACTCCTCTCTAGATTGAGAAGGCAGTGGGCGAAACAATGAACTGCATCCTAAAAGATGTATTTAACAAGGCTTCACATAATCCAAATGTGAGGGACACCCATAACTAATCCATTGTAGAAGATTTGGCATAGACCCCTTGTGTGATGTCTACTTTGGAAGTCCTCCAGAGTTTCCCTTCATAGAGAAAAGCTATGATATCTGCCTTGGGATCAATAGAGACTTATAACCTGTGAGTGGTTGTTTTTTATCCAACCGACTTAAAACCTCATCTTCCTTAGCAGGTTGTGTTTCAAATATTAGTGGCTTACACCATGAAATATTTTACGCAGAACATTTTCTGCACAGTGGTTGATGAGGGTGCCTCGACTTGCATGATGTCGTTGGCATGTTGGAAGGCCATTGGCCAGCCCAGTTTGTCTTCGTCACCTACATTTCTTACAATGTTTGACGGTTGGTCAGTCAGGCCACATGGAATCATTCCTTCTTTCCCCATGCAATTGGGAGGAAAAAGCATGTGTGTTGAATTTGAAGTGGTCGATGTGCCTCTTGACTACAACTTGTTGTTAGGAAGGAGTTGGACTTATGCGATGCATACAGTGGTTGCTACGGTTTTTTGGGTCTTTTGTTTTTCACATGAGGGTTGGATTGTGACCATTGACCAGTTGTCCTTCTCACGTCCTGACCCTTCATCGGGAGCTTCCATGGTCCCGATGATTGATAGTTTGTAGCCTGGCACTGTCAAATTAGGTGATGGTTTGTTTCCATCATTGATGGGAACTTTCGATTACCTGCCACCTTCTGGTGATGCCAATCTTATATTGGTTGTTCCCTTCCATCCTAGGGCTGCAACTCTACAAGTGTCATCATTTCAAATGAGCTACTTTAACGATCCATGGAATTTACCTTCCCCATAAACTTTGATGGAAGGGATAGGGCATCTTAGCATGGCCATTCCCTTGTTCGCAGCTGAGGTTGTGTACAGTATTGTCCAAAAAAATTTGGTCAACCTTGATATGACTTCCCCTCAGGAGTTAGATCTAGTTCTCGAGTCTATTTGGGCTCAGGGTTCTCTTGCCACTCAAGACCCTTTAGACCTGGCATTGCCCTTTGATGAGGTGATTCTCGAAGAATTGACTGGTCCCAATAGACCTTGGGATGATCTACATCATAGATCTTACATCCTTCCCGAGTTAAGGAGAATAGAGGAGGGAGAATTTGAGTTAACTGTGAATGGAGATAAACCTTGTCCTATCAATCCTCTGGCTACGCATGGAGTTTATGTCGAGGGTAACATGGCAAGTATCACTACAACAATTCCAATAGATATATCCAAAACCCTTGGCATTGTGGAGAATTTTTTCATCGGAGCGGATTGCTCCCCTGAAGAGATTCAAACTTATATTGAGTTATTCAAGGAATACTGTAAAGTTTTTTCCTGTTCTTATGAGGAAATGTCAGGAATAGACCCACGAATTGTCGAGCATGAAATTATGACTTATCCTAATGCCAAGCTGTTCTAACAGAAGATTCATCCTGTGAATCCTCAAAAAGCGACAATAATTAAGGCAGAAGTAGAAAAAATTCTCAAACCAGTTTTATCTACACCATACAGTTGACGAAATGGGTGTCAAACTTGATTCCAGTTAACAAGAAACAGGGTACAATTTGCATGTGCATGGACTTCCATGATTTGAAAAAGGCATGTCTAAAAGACAACTTTCCCACCTCATTCATCGATCAGATTGTTGATGAATTCGCAGGCTATGAGGTCTTTTCATTCATGGATGGTTTCTCAAGATACAATCAGATTCAAATCAAACCTGAGGACCAACATAAAACATCTTTTATTTGTCCTTGGGGCACGTTCACGTATAGTAATATGCCTTTTGGCCTGAAGAATGTTGGATCCACCTTTCAGTAGGCCATGTTGTTTTCTTTTCACAACCTTAGACATATATTCGAGGCATATCTTGATGATCTAGAATCACACTCTCGCAAGAGATATGATCATCCCGCTCATCTTTGACTAATATTTGAACGATGTCGCTACTATCGGATTTGCTTGAATCCTAACAAGTGTAGTTTTTGCATGATGTCGGGTCATCTCCTAGGTTTTATTGTTTTGACAACAGGGATTTTGGTTGATCCTTTCAAGGTTGAGGTGATAGTTCAATTTCCTCTCCCGTGCATGATAACCCAGCTTCAGAGCTTACAGAGGAAAGCAAATTTTCTTTCGCATTTTGTCATGAATTATGTCAAGATCACTAAAGGGTTTATGCGTCTCTTGAAAAAGGGGGTCCCATTCTATTGGGATGAAGCTTCTCATCGCTCTTTTGAAGCATTGAAACGTGCCTGGCGTCTACCCCTCTACTTATGCCTCCCAATTATAACAGATATTTCTTGTTGTTTTTGGTTGCTGCAGAGTCGACCATCGACATGTTCTTAGTTCAATAAGATGATCTGATCAAAGAGAACCTTATATATTACCTTAGCCAAGGCTTGGTTGGGTTAGAACTCAACTATTCTCATGTTGATAAGCTTGCTTTGGTAGTAGTTCATGTTGTCCAACGGTTCTATCACTACATTTTTCTTTGCAAGACCACTTTCATTGTCATTGTGAACCATTTTCAATACGTGTTAACATGATGGGTCATTGGCAGAAATATTAGTAGATGGATAGTCATCTTATAGGATTTTGACTTGGATTTTGTTTCTATGAAATCCAAAAAGTCATTGGTCTTTGCCAAACTCATTTTGGAACTTCTAGTCAAGTCTAGTGATATCACGCCCAAAGAATCGCCTATCAATGGATATATTTCTCTAATTGCATCTTCAGACCCCTAGTATGGAGATATACTATTCTATATCCAGACTTTGAAATGCCCCATTTCTACTTCCTGTGATGAGCGTTGACGCACTCGACATCAGGCACAAAATTATCTTATACTCAATGACACTTTGTATCGTCGAGGCATGGATTTAATTCTTTGTCGATGTCTTATCCATGAAGAATAAGAGCTCATTTTGAATGACTATCACACTAGAGCATGTGGCAGTCATTTTTCTAGGTTTTTAACAGCCCAAAATATTCTATGTGTCGGTTACTTTTGGCCCTCATTAATCAAGGATTACGTTGAGGCGGTCAATAAGTGCTACCCATGTCAAATCTTCTGTCAAAAGATGTAGGCACATCCTACTCCCATGTTTCCTGTCATCATCGTTGGCCCTTTCACCAAGTGGGGGATTTATTTCACTACATGTCACCCAGCTTCATACAGGGGGCACCGTTACTTCATTGTAGCAGTAGACTACTTCACAAAGTGGGTCGAAGCTATGACAACATTTAAAAATGATGGTGAAACAATGGCTCTTTTCATTTTTAATCAGATAGTAGCAAGGTTTGGCATCTTGAAGGAGATTGTCACTAACCATGGCAGGCACTTTCAAAATAAAATGATGACTAAGTTAACATCAAATCTAGGGTTCAGGAAAAAACATTTGTCACCTTATTACTCGCAAGAAAATGGATAGGTTGAAGTTGTGAATAAGTCTCTCAAGACTATTCTTCAGCGGATGATCAATTCTTCCAAGTCAAATTGGCATTTGATGTTGTACTCGACGTTGCGGGCCTATCAAACATCTGTGAAGACTGCCACTGGTTTTTCACCTTTTCAACTCATATACGGGTTGGAAGTAGTATAACCTATTGATTTTCAAATTCCTTCTTTATATCGAGCAGCTCGATGAGAAGCATCATGATGCAACCTCAGCCAATGAGGCTCATAAGCAATGATTCAAGTGTTAGTATGTTCGGTCCGTTCATCCTCATATTTTCCCCGAAGGAAATATTGTCCTGGCCTATGATCAAGACAAAGAACCCCTGGGGGAAGGCAAGTTCAAAACCATGTGGTTTGAACTGTTCATTGTGAAAGAGGTCTTGAAGAAGGGCTCTTACCATCTGTTTGATTTTGAAGGAAATGCCTTGGTGGATCCTAGAAATGGGCTCTACCTCAAGAAGTATTACTCTTAGGTTGGTCACTTGGGTGACTTCTTATACATATGTATAGCTTCGTATACAGCTTTTGTCCTTTTTTTTGGACGTGTAGTTATTTATGTCTTCTTTTTCACTGTGGTAGATTTCAAGTGAATCGGAGGTGTATTTTGGGTTTGCGGACGGCACTAGCCGAAACACTCGGAGGCTTTCTTTTGCAGCTTGGGTGATTTTCGCACTTGGAGGCCAGTTGCTATATTCCAGAGATATTTGTCTAGGTGACACTATAAGCAATTTTGTTGAGTATAGTGCAGTGATAGAATTGCTCCGTGACGCTTTGTCACATGGAATTTCTCACCTCTGGGTCTATCTAGATGCTCAATTGGTTGTGTCCCAATTAAATGGAGTTTACCACGTTTATGATCCCACTTTGCACCGATTTTTCCTTAGGGTATGTCTCTTAGAATGTTCTTTCGATTACATTATGTATATCCATGTTCCTAGGAGATTTAATCATATGACATATACTCTAGCTAATCAAATATTAGATTGGCATGTTGCACACATATAAAAAGAAAACAACACCCATACACATGTACATACATTTGTTAAATATGTAATCCATAAGATAGAAAATATATGTGTGTGTGTGTGTGTGTGTATATATATATATATATTTATTTATAAGTGTCATGAGTACATAGGTGGGTGTGAACACCTCAAAAAATAGTGCTCATACATTGTTGGGCTTATTCCCTCAAAAAACACATGTACAAAAGGTGTCCTCGACACATCAAAGGTCTATCCTATCTAATCATAGGGCCTATTGGCCCTGCCATAATTCACAACGGCGTTGGCCAAATGTCAAAATAGCTGGACCCATGTTTGTGGCACCCCTACTACATGAGGTTGCATAGAAGGCGAGAGATCCTCGATCTCATCCAAGGGTTATGTGCGAGTGAGTGCAGTGAGGTTGCGCTCCACTCATCTCAAAACTCTCTCAGCCTCTCCGTATGGAGGTCCTTTAGACCTGGTCCTGCCCTATGATGAGGCGATTCTTGAGGCATTGACTAGTCCCGATAGACCTTGGTATGATCATCATAGATCTTACATTCTTCCCGAGTTAAGGAGAATAGAGGAGGGAAAATTTGTGTTGACCGTGAATGGAGATAAACCTTGTCCTATCAATCCTCTGGTTATGCATGGAGTTTATGCTGAGGGTAACATGGAAAGTATCACTACAACGATTCCAATAGATATCTCCAAAACCCATGGCGTTGTGGAGAATTTTTCATCAGAGCGAATTGCTCCCCAGAAGAGATTCAAACTTATATTGATTTATTCAAGGAATACCGCGAAGTTTTTTCCTGTTCTTACAAGGAAATTTCAGGCATAGACCCATGAATTGTCGAGAAATAAATTACGACTTATCATGATGCCAAGTCAGTCTGACAGAAGCTTTGTCCGATCAATCCTTGAAAAGCGACAAAAATTAAGGAAGAAGTAGAAAAAATGCTCAAAGCCAGTTTTATCTACCCCATACAGTTGACGTAATGGGTGTCAAACCCAATTATGGTTAACAAGAAACAGGGTACGATTCGCGTGTGCATGGACTTCCATGATTTGAATAAGGCATGTCTGAAAGACAACTTTCCCCTCATTCATCGATCATATTGTTGATGAATGTGCAGGTTGTGAGTTCTTTTCATTCATGGATGGTTTCTCGGGATACAATCAGATTCAAATCAAACTTGAGGACCAACATAAAACATCATTTATTTGTCCTTGGGGCACGTTCACGTATCATAATATGCCTTTTGGCCTGAAGAATGTTGGATCCACCTTTCAGTGGGCCATGTCATTTTCTTTTCATGACCTTGGACATATAGTCAAGGTGTATCTTGATATTCTAGCATCACACTCTCGCAAGAGATCTGATCATCTTGCTCATCTTCGACTAATATTTGAATGATGTTGCTACTATCGGATTCACTTGAATCCTAACAAGTGTAGTTTTTGCGTGATGTTGGGTCATCTCCAAGGTTTTATTGTTTTGACAACAAGGATCGTGGTCGATCCTTTCAAGTTTTAGATGATAGTTAAATTTCCTCTCCCGCTCACAATAACCCAGCTTTAGAGCTTACAGAGGAAAGTGAATTTTCTTTGACATTTTGTCATGAATTATGTCGAGATCACTAAAGGGTTTATGCGTCTCTTGGAAAAGGGGGTCCCATTCTATTGGGATGAAGATTCTCATCACTCTTTTGAAGCATTGAAACGTGCCCTGACGTCTTCCCCTCTGCTTCGGCCTCCCGATTATAACAGATATTTCTTGTTGTATTTGGTTGTTGCAGAGTCGACCATCGTCATGGTCTTAGTTCAAGAAGATGATCTTCTTAAAGATAACCTTATATATTACCTTAGTCGAGGCCTGGTTGGGCCGAAAATCAACTATTCTCACGTTGAGAAGCTTGCTTTGGCAGCAGTTCATGTTGTCCAATGGTTCAGTCACTACATTTTGCTTCATAAGACCACCATGGATGATTTTAGGGGCTAAATTTCACTCATGGGCTAATTTTCCATGGTTTTTCCAAAAAAGAGATTCTCTATTTTAAAAATGATTCGCCCAAATTCTATAGGATAAAATTATTTTACCTTAAAAATCGTCAAAATTTTATAAAAACTATATAAAATCCTTAGAAATTTGAATATTTTTACAAAAATATCGCCAAACTTTTATAGTTGGCATATGAAGGATTAGTAAGATTCGCCAAGTTTTCTACATTTTAAAATAAATTTCCATCCTTAAAATCATCCCTGAAGACCACTATCATTATCATTGTGAACCCTTTTCAATATGTGTTAACACGAAGGGTCATTGGTGGAAACATTAGTAGATGGATAGTCATCTTATAGGAGTTTAACTTGGATTTTGTTTCTACAAAATCCAAAAATTCATTGGTCTTTGCCAAACTCATTTCGGAACTTCTAGTCGAGTCTAGTGATATCGCACCCAAAGAATCGCCTATCAAGGGAGATCTTTTTATAATTGCATCTTCGGAACCTTGGTATGGAGATATACTAGTCTATATCTAGACTTTGAAGTTCCCCATTTCTACTTCCTGTGATGAGTGTCGATGCACTCAACATCAGGCACGAAATTATCTTATACTCAATGACACTTTGTATCGTTGAGGCCTATATTGAATTCTTCGTCGATGTCTTATCCATGAAGAAGAAGAGCTCATTTTGATTTAGTGTCACACTGGAGCATGTGGCGGTCATTTTTATAGGTTGGAAACAGCCCAAAATATTCTATGTGTCAGTTAATTTTGGCCCTCGTTAATCAAGGATTGCATTGAGGCAGTCAATAAGTGTCACCCGTGTCAAATATTATGTCAAAAGATGCAGGAAAATTTTGCTCCCATGTTTCATGTCATCGTTGTTGGCCCTTTCACCAAGTTGGGGATTTATTTCACTACATGTCACCCAGCTTCATCCAAGGGGCATCATTACTTCATCGTAGCAGTAGACTACTTCACAAAGTGGGTCAAAGCTATGAAAACATTTAACAATGATGGAAAAACAATGACTCTTTTCATTTTTAATCAGATAGTAGAAAGGTTCGACATCCTAAAGGATATTGTCACTGACCATGGCAGTCAGTTCCAAAATAAAATGATGACTGAGTTAACGTCAAAGCTAAGGTTCAAGCAAGAAAATTCGTCACCTTATTACTCGCAAGAAAATGGTCAGGTTGAAGCTGTGAATAAGTCTCTCAAGACTATTCTTTAGTGGATGATCAATTCTACCAAGTCAAATTGGCATTTGATGTTGTACTCAACGTTGTGGGCCTACCGAACGTCTATGAAGACTACCACAGATTTTCACCTTTTCCACTCGTATACGAGCTAGGAGCGGTCTTACCTATTTATTTTCAAATTCCTTCTTTATCTCGAGCAGCTCGATGAGAAGTGTTGTGATGCAGCCTCAGCCAATGAGGCTCATAAGCAACAAGTCAAGTGTTAGTACGTTTGATCTGTTCATCCTTGTATTTTATCCAAAGGAAATCTTGTCCTGGTCTATGATCAAGACAAATATCCCCTGGGGGAAGACAAGTTCAAACCCATGTGGTTCGAACTATTCATTGTGAAAGAGGTCTTGAAGAAGGGTGTAATATCCCTAGGTCAAACCCAATTGTAATGTAAATGAAAATGTAGTTAAGCTGGTGAGATGTTTTGATATCATTTTTGTATGCACATTTCATGGGATAGTGCGCACATGTACTGTGCAGTAAAATGATGAAGTGTTCACATTCCAGGATACCGTGCCCAACATCTTAAGTGCACACAATTTTGAGGCTAGGGAGCCTTTTTTTGTATATGTTGTGTTTTATAGGCTGGTGAGACAGTTATTATAAGCTAAGATGCTTATGTTTGGATTAGGCTGGAGATCCTAGATGTTAAAGGCCAGTGCGCCTATTTTAGTATATGTCAAATAATTAATATAAAATACATTGTTGCATGCAGACCAACCACAATAAAAGATATGGGGGACTAAAATCCACTAGTTATGGAAAGTGTGGGGCTAAAATTTAAGGAAAGGGGCTAAGCTAGGAAGATTAAGCCAAAAAGGAATATTATATTAAAAATTTTTAAATCATAAAGTATGGATAATTATTTTATCCTAAGTTCCAAATTTGGGGACAAGTGAGCCAAAGTAGCTCCCATCATGACAAGTGTCAAGTTGGGGACATGCATACATATTGTTGGGACTTGGTTAATTTCCTATCATCTTTTTCATCATTCTCCCCATCATTCAGTGATCCAGTCAATCATCCATGAGTATGCACACACCCATTGAGTTATCTTTCGTATCTTCATGACTGTACCTGAACCTGTATCCATAGCCATTTTGTGTTGGTGTAGCTGGTTATCTTGGGATGTGGATTGAAGAAGCGAGTTGTTAGACCCATGGGATATTAAAGAGGTGGGTTGTCAGGCCCATGAGAAATTCTCTGGGTGAGAGAATTATTGGGAATTGATTTCCTGAAGGTGCTAAACTGCAACTACAGTGCTCTGAGACTTCCTGTCTGGCCTGTCGTTGAAGCCTAGAAATGAAGTGGGGAAGCTGAAGGACTATTGAGAAAAGAAGGGTCAGACTAGCACAGGCATGTGGGGAATGAGGGACTGTAGGTTGTTAGTTTGAGTTGGCACCTGAGACGGAGTCATTCCTATTGTCTATGAGCCTTTAGCCTGGTTAGGAATCCCTTTACCCAGGTGGAGTTTAGTCCCAACTCGGGGGTGACTCAGTGTTGAGAGTGATGAACAATGTGGTATAAGGTTGGGAGGTTCGTGGAAGTTTTGCACGCAGTTGATGATATTCTTACCAAGATAAGTGCCAATTGTGTGATAAATTTACATGTTGCATTGTTATTTACGTGCTTATTTTTATGGGTTATCATATGTGCGGTTATAACTATGTTTATTTTTATGGGTATTTCCTATGTATGTTGCATGTATATTTTTATTGTTATTTCAGTGTGAATATGTGTATTTACAGATGTATTTTTATGTTTACTTTTTATATATAATGCTTCCGCAAGAGTTCTGTGTATATATTTTAATTGCATGTAGTTCGAAAAATTTATGTGGCATAGCTCAATTGGATGTTGCGTATGTTATAGTATGCTCTGCAAAGAGAACAGTAAGAGTTCTCTGGCATAGCATGGCCTGGCATGGATGGCTAGGGACGTTACAACATGGTATCAGAGCCAGGTTTTCAACACTGAGCCTAGATGGGTCGAGAAAGTTGAGTTGAAGCGAAATGTCACAGAGAATTTATTTTGAGGTGGCCAAATTTCAGTTTGTAGAGCGTCCATGGTAAAAACTAACAGTAACTGGGCAAAATTGGGGAAAAGCCCCAATTTATGTTGTTACATTCATGAGAAAATGGAGAAATTTGGCCAAGTGATGAGATATTCCCTATTCAATATTTGTTCTAGCAAATTCGGATCTAGAATGGGTTGAATTTGAAGTTACAATGAAGCCATGATAGATGGAGCGAGTTTAGTGGTTAAAATTCTCAATTTGCTAATTGATTTTGGATAAATTTGTTCCAGAAATCTCAACTTACAAAAATTTGTTGTTGCAGTGATTGAACTAGTGTTATCGGGGTGAAATTGAATGAATTTTGTGGTTGCAAAATGTCTATGGTAAATTGGGGGAAAAGTTAAGCAAAAGCCCCAATTTCTACTGCGGAATCCATGAGGAATTGATGCGCATAAAATGAATGTGCATAGGTGGGCGCACTAAAACTGCATGATGCACAGTGAAAATCTTGTGATAGGTAAAATTCGGCATTGCACGGTAAGATATTGGCATGCTAGTGTGCACGCTAAATTTCGGCGCTGCGTGGAAAAATGTTAGTGTGCGGATGTGTGCACTAAATTTCGGCGTCGCACAGAAAAATGTTGGTGTATAGGACCATGCAATAAATTTAGCATTACACGGTGTGCACACACATAATAATGATCCACGTGGTGTGTGCAGTGTTGGTAGAGCACAGAGGAGTTTTGTTGGTGTGCGTGCAATGTGGGTATATGTTGTCACGCGACAATTTAGTTAGTGGTGCGCACAGATTTTTGGTGTGTGGTGGAGACATACTAAACTCTGGCATGGTGCAGTGCAATATTGTAATGCACGTGGAATATCAGCGCGCGATAAAAAAACTGTGCACGGTGGATATTGGCACGCAACATAAAAGTAGTGCGTGCAAGTTATTGGCACGACAGAGAAGTGATACACAGTGGTTTTAAAGTGCGTGGAGCATGATTTACCATGTGGTTTTGTTGCGCATGCTAAATATGGGTTTACAGGTTGAAATTTGTGCACGCAGAGTCATTTGGAGGATGAACAACAACAGAAAACTAGTGATTTTCTACGATGTTTTATATCATTTGAACGTCATCTTTTTGCAACGCGTTTTTTAGGGCCTTAAGAGCTTCTGTTTTCATCACAAAGTCCATAGTAATGGAAGAGGCACAGGGGAATTATAGTCAGGAGGATGAGATTAGAGGGATGGATGTCCATTTGGGCATTGAAGGAACAAACTCCAATGGACATGGAGATGAAAGGAATGAAAACATGAATATGGTTGAGACCATTAAAAATTTGCAGAAGGAGGTCCAAAGACATAAAGTTGATAATGAAAGGATTATGAAAGCCAAGGAGCAGCAGGCTGACTTTAAAATGAATTTATTGCAGATCTTGAACATAATAGAAAATAAATTGGACAAGGAAAGTGGCTCAAGCAAATCTGGAAGTCACAGGCCTCCTGATGAGAAAAGAAGAACTAGAAGTGTTAGCATACATCATCATCACTCCCCGAGGCATTCCAATAAGATAGCACACAGCATCTCAAATCCATCCCCTATCAGAAAGCATAAGGGGTCTGGGGTGGATGAGCTATGAGGAGAAATGAACAAAATCAAGCCTCCTACATTTGATGGTGATCACACGAAGGATGAATATGCAGAAACATGGTTGATGGGCATGAGAAAGTATTTCCAATTGCATAATTATTCTTCTCATGTAGAAGGTAGAATTTCTATATATCAACTCAAGGGAAAGGCATCCATGTGGTGGGATCGGCTTGTGTAGGTGCAGCACATTAAAGAGAAAAGTGTTACTTTGAGGAAATTCAAGAAGTATTTTGAGAAGAAATACTTGACTAAGAGATATGATGACAAGAAAATGAAAGAGTTCTTTGAAATCAAGCTTGGGAGTATGGCCATAGATGAATATGAGAGAAGGTTTCTAGAAATGTTGAAGTATGTCTCTTTCATCAAGGATGAGACAGTTAAGATTCAAAGGTGTTTGAGTGGATTTTCATAATTCATCAGTAAAAAAATATAGTATGATGATCCCAAGACATTGGAGGATACCATAAGGCAAGCTAAATGCCTTTATGATCAGCATAAAGCAAGGCCAACTTTCCAAAACGCTTGGGAAGACAAAAATAAATTCAAGGTGGATCAAAGGAAGAAGGGATCTACGCCACCATTCTTCAGAAATAATCCACAGGGACAACAAACTCTTAGAGAACCCAGAGCGATTGAAACAGGGGGTCAAAGGCCAAGGCATCCACCTATTCAATTTTGGGGTTGTAAAGGAGATCACATGTTCAGAGATTGTCCTCATAGAGGGAAAAAAGGGAGGATTGTTCACAATGTACAGCAAGATGAAACAGTGGAGGACATGGGCATAAATGTGCCAAGAATCTATGTAGCCCTGGATAATAAGCAAGAAGAGTATCAGTCACATATGATTGAAGTGGAAGGTATGATCAACAACCAAACCATTGCTATTTTAATTGATTCGGGAGCTAGTCATAGTTATATAGATCCTAATATGGTGGAAAGTTTGCATTTTCCAAGAAGAAAGCATAGGAAATCTTGGTTGGTGCAGCTGGCTACCACAGCCAAAATAAATGTTAATGAGATGGTTAAGTCATGTCTTATGAACATGAATGGACTAAACACCAGGGCATATTTGAACATCTTTCCTTTAGGTTCCTATGACTATCTAATTGGGATGGATTGGTTGGACCAACATCATGCCATCCTAGACTGTCATAGCAAGACCTTTACTTGCTTGGAGGAGGAAAGGACCCTGTTGGCACAGGGGCAGACCTAGGGCTCAGCTCCAAGAGTGCACCAACAAGCTCTAGCTACTGGCCCTTTCAGCAACACCTGCGAAGAAGATGCAGTCTCACTCGAAGAAGCTATGAGGGGGTTGCAGGAAAAAGATGTCTACAACCAGGGGAATATCAAGTGGATCTATTACAACAACAACACAACATGCATCTATCACTTATCAATCTAGATATACCCTACACATTTCATAGATCTGATCTAATACAATAATGAAAATAACAATATAATAGTTGTTGAGATCAAAGCATCAACCACACACACAACATAAGATGTACGTGGTTCACCCTCTCTCTAGGGCTATGTCCACAAAACTGGGTTATGATTTATTAGTATAAAGCATACAGTTTTTATCTGTGCTCTCAGCTAGTAGATCCTCATTTCTTCTCTCTCTTTCTCTCCCCTTCCTGTGCACCCAGCTGTAGGACCTGACCTTTGCACACAGCAAAAGATCTTACAATACCAGAAGGCTCTCTCTCTCAGCACTTCTCTCTCTTGATACAATGATCTCTCACACAATACTGTAGCTAGATCACCAACAATATCATACCCACCCAACCCAGGTCCTCTTGACCCTTATTTATACATTACAATACCTCATCGATGGCCTTAGGTTGAAACCTAGGTGCCAAAAACCCTAGATACAAAAACCCTAGGTGTCTAAAATCCTAGGTCAACTTGACCCGCTTTTCCCAGGCTTTGCCAGCCTGTCTTTCCTTCCTTCTCGCATGGTGCTCCAAAGCATCCAAAGGTGGATTTTTCTCGCTTGTTGAGTTGTCCTCGATCCCTCTTCCTTGGTGATCTGTCAACCTTGTTCTTCTCATCCAATGGCTTGCTTTTCCATACTTCACTCCATATTCTCTGCTCGTTTTCTCACTTCGACCCAGTGACAGTCACTGTGTCTCCCGCAAAATTCACTTTTTACCTTTTCTTCCTTTTTCTTCACTTACTTCCATAACCAAGGGACAACAGTCCCCAACACTCACCTGTGACTCGTCCCGAGGCACTTTGGATCTGATCCTTCTATTTTTATTTGAATTTGGACTACGCAGAGCAGCCTTTACTTTATGTTCTATGCCTCCTCTCCCTTATTGTGCAGACTGTCTTTTCTATGTCTGGTACCCAGTTTCAACTGCACCTGGTACCTAGACCCTTTTCTTATTGTTTTTACTAAGAACTGCGAGGCAGCTGGTTGTCATAGTACAACTTCAGCGAACTCCCATTCACCAATCCTTCCTTCCATTCTCCCTTCAATGTTTTCAATTGCAAAGATCCTCCTTCTGTAACATAGACGATCTCATATGGTCCAATCCAATGCATTTTGAACTTCCCTAGGTGTTTTATAAACTTACTGTCATACACCAGTACTAAATCACCTTTCTTGAATGCCTTCTTCTTGATGTGTCTGTCATGATATGCCTTCTCTGGTTCCTTTTGAACCTGCTGCTGGAATCCTACAATGAATCTATCTTCTTCCAATTCAACCAACTGTGCAAGCCTCTCACGAACAGCACCAGTATCATCCATTTCTATGAATGCAACAATCCTTAAGCTTGGTACCAATGTTGGACACACCTACCACACTTAGAGGGGGGGTGAATGAGTGTGGAGCTCTTTTTCCCAAAACTTCCCTCTTGCACAAAAACTCA
>JASDQU010736402.1:290911-309094 GCA_032191745.1 Picea mariana | reverse complement strand
TTTCCTCCTGTGATGCCTTCATGAGATTTTGTGAGGATTAATGGGTGCTCTGCCTCCATCACACATCTTCTTAGTATCTCATTGGGTCCCATCTTATATAGATGACCAGCTATTAGTGAAAAGTCTGTAGAGCGCACCACTAGTTGTTTCTTCTGGGAAAGTGTATACTCACTTGGAGCCATTTTTATTGACAGGAATTTGATTATGTCTATGAAGTGGTCATCCATATTCCTGATGGTGAGAAACTGTGCATCCAGTAGTGTATCCTCCAGACTGGTGGGTTCTTCGCCATGTTCCAACCTCGACAGGTGGTCAGGTCCCTTGTTCATTCTTCCTGGCTTAACTATGATCTCAAAATCATATTTTTGAAATAGGAGAAGCCATAGGCATATTCGCCCCCCCAACAGTGGCTTTTTGAATAGATACTTCAACACAGAGTGATCAGTAAACATTTTAAAGTGTCGTCCTAGTAAGTAATGGTAGAATGTTTGCAGCACGTACACCATGGCTAATCCTTCTCTCTCTGTAGTAGTGCAATTGATTTCATCTGTAGATAGCTTTCTGCTGGAAAATGCTAATGGATGATCAATGTCCCTTTCTCCAAGTTGTTCTAGTACTGCTCTGAATGCAATGGAAGACGCATCAACATGCACATGAAATTCCTTGCTCCAATCTGGAAAGAATCTCCAATCTGGAAAGACCAGAATAGGCGCAGTCACCATATTTTTTTTCAGTGTGTCGAAGCTCTATTAGCATTCTTCTGTCCAACCAAACTGATAGTCTTTCTTTAATAACTTCTCCATTGGCGCAGTAATCTGAGCATATCCTTTGATAAATTTCCTATAATAGCCATGATGTCCTAGCGCAGTGCGTAGTTGTTTGAATGATGTAGGAGGTGGTAAATCAACTATAATTGAAATTTTGGATGGATCCACCAACAATCCTTTCTTGCATACAATATGACCTAATAATAATCCAAATGGTGAGAAGAAGATGCACTTCTTCAAATTCAAAGAAATTTGACATTGCCTGCATTTATCCAACATTAGCCTTAGACATTCAACATGGTTTTTAAGCAAACTAAAAATAGTCCAGTCATCAAAATAGGCTTCTAAAAACTTATGCAAAAATTCTTTGAACGCTTCGACCACCACCCTAGAAAAGATGGTTGGGGAATTCTTCAGTCCAAATGGCATCATTGTGTATTGGTAGGATCCCCATTCTGTGGCAAATGTGGTATTGTGGTGGTCCTCCTTGGCAATCCGGATCTGATGGTATCCTGAAAACCCGTTTGTAAAAGAATATACCTCCTGGCCTCCCACATTGTCTAATACTTCATCTGTGAATGTTGTAGAGAAGGGGTCATGTAAATAGACATCGTTTAGCTTTTTGAGGTCCACACATATCTTGATATCGCCTATCTTCTTGTATTGTACTACCATAGGGCTGATCCACTCTGACTCCTTGACGGGTTCAATAATCCTTGCTTCCAACATTCTGTCGAGCTCAATCTTCACTTTTTCCTTATACTTTGGGTTCAATCTGTAGGGTCATTGCTTAATAGGTTTCAGATCTAGTTTCAAAGGTATTCTCATTTCTCCCATGGGTCCTTTGATACCTTTCATATCAGTGAACTTGGTCGGAAATAAGTCCTGATACTCGTGCAATAATTCTGTAATTTTGTCAATGGTAGCAGCATCCCAATAATCTCCGACATTGTTAAGTTTCGATGTCTCCTCTATCCCAATATTAATTTCTTTATCTTGATCAGTTGTCCAATGAATGGAAGTTCAACTCCTAGTCCTTCCACATCCCTGTGGCCTTCTATCTTAGCAATGTTTACCTTCCTTGGATCATCATCTTCGTCGACATTAATGTTGTAACATCCTTGTAATTTCTGGAATGGCGTAGTCCATTCGTCCTCTTATTGCTCCAAAGGGAGGCTAGATGACTCTTTAAATACTTTTTGCCTCATAGTCTTTAATGCTTGATCTACTGAGGGGAATTCACTTTCAAATAAAAAGGTGGTTACAAAATTTTGAAGCATACCTTCCCAATCTACGGTGATAAGGAACAACTCTGCTTGAAGGTACCAGTTAATAGGGGTTGTTTCCAGTGTGTTAATGAATTTTTGTACCCATTTCTCTCGAGGAATATCACTCCAGGCCTCTTTACAGCGTTGAATATGGTCCTTTGGGCAGCTTCGACCTATGTACCTCACTTCAAAGCTTCCTATTTGTGTTGAAAACTGTGTTGTCATCAAGGTTCGTCATTGTGTCTGGTCTATAATATTTCTTTTATGTGTCCCCCACCATCTTGTTGGTGTAGCTTTCAGAGCCTCGTCCATAGCCAACAACCTCTGTTGTGAAGGTACAATTTTTTCAAAATCCATCAAGAAGGATTCTAAAGGATTCAAACCATCAAAGGTAGGTAAGTTCCTTGTTGTGGTACCAATCCAGTGAACTTATCAGTCAAGCACATCTCCTTATGGATACTTCATACATCTAGTTCTGCCAGTTCTCCAGCACTTCTTTTGAATTTGATGAACACGCGTTGTCACTTCGTCAGCTTAGATTCCCATCGACAATAGGGTTAATGTAATCCTGTTGTCTGGTTGTTAATTTGTAGATGTTTTCCTGCTCATATGCATAGCCTTCTTCTCTGATGGGCTCTGTATACCGCGGACCTTCATCTGGATCTAAGGGTGCAATGACCCTAAGGACATCTCCTTCAAATGTCATGCATCTTTTCTTTAAATCAACCACATTATAATTGTTGAAGGCCCAATCAATTCCAAGTAATGCAGGGTAAGGGAAGCTATCATCAACAATTTCAATTACCTCGAAGTTTGCAAAGGTCCTAACTCCGTCGATGTCCATGAGGACATGCTCCAATCATCCAAATGGGATGAAAGCTTGTTGATTAGCCATGTGAAGCTTGATAAGGGAATATATCAGCTTGGGTTTTTCCATCATTGCCCAAGTTTTCTTCGTCATGANGCTTACTGTTGTGCCGATCCAGCGAACTTCTCTGGTTAATATGGCACATCTTATGGTAGATACTTCATACATTTGGTTATGCCAGTGCACCAATGCTTATTGTGAATCTGATGAACACGCATTGTCACTTTTCCAGCTTAGATTCCCATCAGTTGTAGGGTTGATGTAATCTTGTTTTTTGGTTGTTAGTTTGTAGATGTTTTCCAATTCATATGTGTGGTCTTCTTCTCTGATGGGATCTGTGTATCGCGGACCTTCATCTAGATATAAGGGTGCAATGACCCTAAGGCCATATCTTTCAAATGTCATACATCTTTTCTTCAAATCAACAACAATGGAATTGTTGAAGGTCCAATCAATTCCTAGCAATACAGGGTAAGGGAAGTTGTCATCAACAATTTCAATTACCTCAAAATATGCAAAGGTTCTAACTTTGTCGATGCCCACAGGGACATGCTCCAATCGTCCAAATGGGCTGACATCTTGCTGATTAGCCATCCTAAGTCTGATATGGGAATAGATCAACCTCGTTTTTCCCATTAGTGCCCAAGTTTGCTTCATCATGACATTGACCTCCGACCCTAAGTTGAGGACCACATAGTCTATATCATACTCTCCTATTTGAGCATTCAAATATAATTCTTTATTTTTCCTTCTCTTCTTACCAATTTGGTGTACTTCCCTATTCAGCAAGGGGTCTATATTCCCTAGCTCATACTTCCTGATTAAGTTCTGGAGTTCTTGCACAGCGTTCTCTTCCTGAATTAACTTAATACAAGTGTATAAAAATTCAATGAGCTTACTAACCTATTTTCCTCCTTTTGGAAAATTTTAGTGATAAAATGCCTGAGGCATCCCATATTCTCTAATTTCTAGTCGTGTCTTGGAGGAAGAACCTTGACATGCTTTGAAATCTTGCCATTCTTCCTCAAATATTTGTCTTTCTTTCTTCGCATCAAAATTTTGGGTCTTCTCTACATCTTTTCTGATACCTGCGTCTTCTACGATATTTCCTTGGGTCATTTTATCCTCTCCTTTGTAATCCCCTCCTCGAGTGATAATAGCGACTCTAGGGTCTGCTCCATGAGGTTCGACGTAGATCAATTGCTCTTGCGGGTTCTTCTAGGGTCCTCGTCTTTCCTGAAGCTTGGCTAGTAGCACAGGGTAGTCCTCAATGACATGCTCGAAGGATTTGCAATAACTACAAGTAGTACAAGGGTTCTGACAGTCCCTTTCTAGATTTTCTGGTTGTGCACAGTTATAACATATTATTTTTCCCTAGCCTCGGCCCATTCCTCCTCGCCCTCGTCCTCTGTATTCACTGCGAGGATTGAAGTTTCCTCTTTCTGGGGAGTTATACTGCACATTGTTTCCTTCTTGATGTACTTTGCCTTGGATCTTGTATATGTCTCTTGATATTTCATGCATGAGATCATAAGCTCTGCAATCTCTATCATCATGCCCTACTGATTTATAGAATGTGCAATACAAGTTTGTGGGTGTCTGAATGCATTTCTGCATGTAATAGCACTCACCAGGGAAATATCGATTTTTGCATACTTCGCACCAAGGTAAGGTGACTTGCTTCAAGGGGATTGGAGCTCCAAAAGACAAGTATTCATTGAAGAGAGGGTAGTGTTCCTTGTCATGACCTTTTGATCTGCATCTGACACACCAGATGTCTTCTCTTTTGTCTTTTCCCTTGTCTTTCTTCATGTCTTCGACCTGTAGAGACAAACTAGTTAGTTGACTCAAGATCTGACTCATACCTGAGCTGGATTCTCCCATAGGGGCTGATTCAAGCTTCATGAAAATCTCTTGCCTGTGAAGAAATCTTCTATTGCATCAAGGGAACTCTGATATGTTGTAACAGGGCAGCGATGAACCATTCCTTGTTCTGCTCATCTGGGATCTTAAAAGTCAATCTTCCTGTTATGGTCTTGAATCTTTGGTCTTACTCCCAAATAGGTTCAGCTACCTTCTACTTGATCTCCTTCAGTTCTGTAATACATTGTGACTCCGACTTAGGTTTCTTAAATTTTTCAATCAGCATGTTCTTGATCTCATTCAATGGCTTAGGCTGCACAAGTCCTTGGATGAGCTTCATGTACCATCTCAACGCATGGTCTCGCAGTGTAGTGCTAAACTGGTTTCTTTTAACAGATTCATCGGTAATATTTTTACTATTCCATATGGCCTCTCATAGGAACCAGTACTGATCAGGATCTTTAGATCCATATCCTCTAAATATAGGGAGCCTCATCTCATCTGCCATGAATTTTCCTAGGTTTCCTATCTGAGTGGATGTTGAACTACTAGTAATAGTGCTCTGTGGACTCTGGTGATTTGGAATGTTCTGATTACTTATCATTTTTGAAACAACGGGAGGATATATATTACTTACTTCAGTATCCTGCACAGTTCCCGAGGTTTTTGGCTTGTTTCGGTGAAGTTCTTCAGCGTCCGCTTCCTCTGCTCTAGTGGGTTCTGAATGTTCTTCATCTGTCAGATCTGCCTCTTCTCCACTGTAGAAACCCTCTTCCCCATAGTTTTGATTAAACAAGTTCTCAAGGTGAACCCCTCAGAACACTCTCCCATTGCCCATATGTCCAGCTTATGTGTCATTGTCACTGTCTGAATTCTTGAACATTAGCCTTTTCAAATCTTATTGATGTTTTGTATATTCAAGATTTTCTTCTCATGCAACAACATCTTGAGTCTCAACTTCAGGAATTGTAAAAATTTTCCTCTGGGTCCTTTAAAGAAATATCTTTCAGCTTGTTTGTATGACTCTACTCTGTCAACAGCAAACTCGGTGATATACCCTCCAATGGTACTATCAAGCCAGTGATCTATTGCTCTTGATACAACGTTATCAACCCTTTTAACCTTCTGGATCAGCGTCCATGTCCAAACTACAGGATATATAGGTCTTATCTCGAACTGGGTATCTGCTAACCTAGATAACCACTCACATAGCTCTTGATGGATCCCTCCAAAGAACATCTCGTGAATGTTGGTAAATATATATTTCTCCAATCAATCTTATGTACTAAGATTAGGGCTCTTGTTCTGGGCTTCAGTGAAGTCCTTCTCTTGATCCTCTATCCACTTTTGAGTTTTTGTCTTCGATGGGAACCACCTTGACATTCCCTCAAGAAGATTCTTGTCCCAACAACAAAACCATTTGTTGGCACAGGGGCATACCTAGGGTTTAGCTCCAAGAGCACACCGACAAGCCCTAGCTATTGGTCCTTTCAAAAACACCTGCGAAGCAGATGCAGTCTCACTCGAAGCAGATATGAGGGGGTTGCAGGACAGGATGTCTAAAACTATGGGAATATCAAGTGGATCTATTACAATATCAAAACAACATGAATCTATCACTTATCAAGCTAGATCTACCCTGCACATTTCATATATCTAATCTAATACAACAATGCAAATAACAATATAACAATGGTTGTGATCAAAGCATCAACCACACACACAACATAAGATGTACGTGGTTCACCCTCTCTCTAGGGATACGTCCACATAACTGGCTTATGATTTATTAAGATAAATCATACAATTCTTATTTAGGCTCTCACCTAGCAAATCCTCCTTTATTCTCTCTCTTTCTCTCCCCTTCCTACACACCCAGCCGCGGGACTTGACCTTCACACAAAGCAGAAGATCTTACAATACCAGAAGGCTCTCTCTCTCTCTCTCTGCACTTCTCTCTCTTGATACAATGATCTCTCACACAATATTGTAGCTAGATCAATAACAATATCATACCCACCTAACCCAAGTCCTCTTGACCCTTATTTATACATTACAATACCTCACTAATGGCCTTAGGTCAAAACCTAGGTGCCAAAAACCCTAGATACAAAAACCCTAGGTGTCTAAAACCCTAGGTCAACTTGACCCGCTTTTCCCAGGCTTCACCAGCCTGTCTTTCCTTCCTTCTCATGTGGTGATCCAAAGCATCCAAAGGTGGCTTTACCCTACTTGTTGAGTTGTCCTCAATCCCTCTTCCTTGTTGATTTGTCAACCTTGATCTTCTCATCCAATGACTTTCTTTTCCATACTTTGCTCCATCTTCTCTGCTCGTTTGCTCACTTCGACCCAGTGACAGTCACTGTGTCTCCCACAAAGTTCTCTTTTTACCTTTTCTTCATTGTTCTTCACTTCCTTCCATAAGCAAGGGCCAACAGACCCTAAGGAAGCTGTAGGGAATTCCCAGGGTAGTAACCATCCGAGAAATTTCAGCATTGCAGCTGAAGAAATGTTACAGAAAAGGGTGTCAAATATTTGCAGCACATATGGAAGAGACACCTAAAGATAAGGTGCCAAATTTGGAAGATTATGAAGTCTTGGAAAATTTTGAAGATGTGTTTAGGGAGGTATCAGGACTACCCCCAAAGAGAGATATTGATTTATGTATAAATTTAATGCCTGGAGCAGCTCCAGTGTCAAACACTCTTTACATAATGAATACACCAGAGCTGAAGGAGTTGCAAATGCAGCTTGAAGAAATTCTGAAGAAGGGGTATATATGCCCAAGTGTGTCACCTTGGGGTGCCTCAATCTTGTTCGTGAAGAAGAAATATGGAACATTAAGATTGTGCATTGATTTCAGACAGTTGAATAAAGTGAATGTTAAGAACAAGTATCCTCTACCAAGGATTGATGACCTTTTTGATCAATTGAAGGATGCAAAGATATTTTCAAAGATAGATCTCAGGTCAGGATACCATCAGGTAAGGATTAAAGATGAAGATATCATCAACACCGCCTTCAGGACAAGGTATGGTCATTATGAGTTCACAGTGGTGGCATTTGGGTTGTCAAATGCACCAGTTGTTTTCATGTGCTTAATGAATGGTGTTTTCCGAGAATATTTAGACAAGTTTGTCATTGTATTTTTGGATGACATTCTTGTATATTACAAGTCAAAAGAAGCATGAGAATCATTTGAGGATGTTGTTGCAAGTGTTAAGGGATCATTAGTTGTATGCCAAGTTGAGAAAGTGCTCATTTTATCAAAAGCAAATTCATTATTTGGTTCATATCATTTCAAAGGATGGGATAGCAGTGGATCCTGAGAAGATAGAATCCATTAGAGAATGGTCAATGCCAAAGAATGTGACATAGGTCAGATCATTCATGGGCCTTGCAGGCTACTCATAGGTGATATTTATTGAAGGATTCTCAAAGATTCCACATCCAATCACTTCCTTGCAAAGAAAGGGTGTGAAGTTTCAATGGACATTGGATTGTGAAAAGAGTTTCCAACACTTGAAGCAATTATTAACAAGTGATCCAATACTAAGGATTGCAGACCCAAATAAAGACTTCATTGTATGCACAGATGCATGTAAAGAAGGACTTGGTGGAGTCCTCACTCAAAATGGGTTTGTTATATGTTATGAATCAAGGAAGTTGAAGGAGCATGAAGACACTATGCCACTCATGATTTGGAGTTGGCAGGCATAATGCATGCCTTGAGGAAATGGAGACACTACCTCATGGGGAAAAAGTTTGAGCTAAGAACAAACCATAATGGTCTGAAATATTTATTTGATCAGCCGACTCTAAATGCTAGGCAAACCAGATGGTTAGAATTTCTAAGTGAATATGACTTTGATATAAAGAATATCAAGGGAAAAGAGAACAAAGTGGTCGATGCACTCCATAGAAGAGTACATGAATTGCATGCTACAGCCATTAGCATGTACCAATCAGATTTGAAAGACAAAATTATAGAGGTTGCCAAATCAAATTTGCAATACAAGGAAATAGTGGCAAAATTACAGAAAGGTAATTTGCAGCAGAAGATTGAAGATTACAAGCTAGATAATGATGAAATTCTCATGTACAAGGGAAGAATTTATGTACCAAATTCCCAGGAGTTGAAAAAACTGATATTGAGAGAAATGCATAATGTGCCTTATGCTAGGAACCCAAGTTATCAGTAAACTATTGCAGCTGTCAAAAGCCAATATTATTGGCCATGCATGAAGAAAGAGGTTGTTGATTTTATTGCCAGATGTTTGGAATGTCAAAAAGTAAAGGCTGAGCATAGACACCCAACTGGTTTGCTACAGCCATTACCCATTCCTGAGTGGAAATGGGAAGTTGTAAAAATGGATTTCATCACCAAACTTCCCAGAACAAACAAGCAACATGATTCTATCATGGTAGTGGTGTATAAGATTACTAAAGATGCCCATTTTGTTCCAGTTAAGCTCACTCACAAGGCAGCCAACATTGTTGATGTTTATATGAAAGAAATTGCTAGATTACATGGCATACCCAAGACAATTGTGTCTGACAGAGATCCAAAGATTACCTCAAAATTTTGGAAGGGATTATTTAATGGATTTGGAACAAATTTGAATTTTTGTACAGCTTATCATCGTGAATCAAATGGGAAAACAGAGAGGGTGAATCAAGTGATTGAAGATATGTTGAGGATGTATGTGATGGATAAACCATCAAAATGGGAATACTACCTACACTTGGTAGAGTTTGCTTATAACAATGGGTACCAAGCATATATAAAGATGAGACCATTTGAGGCACTCTATGGCAAAAAGTGCAACTCACTAGTAATATGGGATAACCTAGCAGACAGAGCAGTGGTTGGACCAGATTTGCTCAAGGAAATGGAAGAGAAAATGATAAAAATAAAACAAAATTTAAAGGTTGCCCAAGATAGGCAGAAAAGTTATGTTGATAAGGGAAGAACTCACAAGAAATTCAAAGTGGGTGATCATGTATTCTTGAAAGTGAAAGCCAACAAAAGTTCCCTGAAGTTGGGAAACTGTTCAAAGTTGGCAGCTCGCTATTGTGGGCCATTTGAAATCCTAGAGAGGATTGGTCCAGTGGCTTATATGATTGCATTGCCTACATGTATGTCTATTCATAATGTATTCCATGTATCATTGTTCAAGAAATATATACCTGATGCTAATCATGTTATTGATTGAAATGTGATCCGGGTGGAGCAAGAAGGCGCTTTTCAAGTGCATCTGGTACGCATTCTAGATGGGAAAATAAAACAACTCTAGAATTGATCCATAGATATTGTAAAGGTCCAATGGACCTGGTACTATCCTAAGGACACTACTTGGGAGCATGAGGATGCAATGCAGGCAGAATACCCGCATATGTTTTAGGATTTTTGAAATTTTTTTGTATATGGGTACATGATGCACTAAGGACAGTGCATAAATAAGGGGAGGGGATTGTAATATCCCTAGGTCGAACCCAATTGTAATGTAAATAAAAATGTACTTAAGTTGGTGAGTTGTTTTGATATCATTTTTGTATGCACATTTCATGGGATAGTGCGTGCATGTACTGCGTAGTAAAATGATGAAGTGTGCACATTACAAGATATCGCACGCAACATCTTAAGTACATGTGATTTTGAGGCTAGGGAGCCTTTTTGTGTATATGTTGTGTTTTATAGGTTGGTGAGCCAGTTATTATAAGTTAGGATGCTTATGTTTGGATTAGGCCAGAGAGCCTAGATGTTAAAGGCTAGTGCGCCTATTTTTGTATATGTCTCATAATTAATATAAAATACATCGTTGTGTGCAAACTGACCACGATAAAAGAGATGGGGGACTAAACTCCACTAGTTATGGAAAGGGTGGGGATAAAAGTTAAGGAAAAGGGCTAAGCTAGGGAGCTTAAGCCAAAAAGGAATATTATATTAAAATTTCTTACATCATAAAGTATGGATAATTGTTTTATCCTAAGTTCCAAATTTGGGGACAAGTGGGCCAAAGTAGCTCCCAACATGACAAGTGTCAAGTTGGGGACATGCATACATATTGTTGGGACTTGGTTAATTTCCTATCATCTTTTCCATCATTATCCCCATCATTCCTTCCATCATTCAGTGATCTAGTCAATCATCCATGAGTATGCACACACCCATTGAGATATCTTTTGTATCTTCATGATTGTACCTGAACCTGTATCCATAGTAATTTTGTGTTGGTGTAGCTGGTTAGATTGGGAAATGGATTGAAGAAGTGAGTTGTCATGCTCATGGAATATTGAAGAGGCGGGTTGTTAGGCCCATGAGCAATTCTCTGGGTGAGAGAATTGTTGAGAATTGATTTTTTGAAAGTGCTAAACTGCAGCTACAGTGCTCTGAGACTTCTTGTTCGTCCTGTTGCTGAAGCCCGGAAAGGAAGTGGGGCAGCCAAAGGACTATTGAGAAAAGAAGGGGCAGACTTCCTGGGTGGGATAGGCATGTGGGGAATGAGGGACTGTAGGTTGTTAGGTTGATTTGGCACCTGAGATGAAGTCTTTCCTATTGTCTATGAGCCTTTATCCTGGTTAGGAATCCCTTTACCCGGGTGGATTTTAGTCCCAACTCGGGGGTGACTCACTGTTGAGAGTGATGAACAGTGTGGTCTAAGGATGGGAGGTTCTTGGAAGGTCTGCACGTAGTTGGTGATATTCTTACCAATATAAGTGCCAATTGTGTGATAAATTTACATGTTGCATTGTTATTTACGTGCTTATTTTTATAAGTTATCATATGTGCGGTTATAACTGCGTTTATTTTTATGGGTATTTCCTGTGTACATTGCATGTATATGTTTACTGTTATTTCAATGTGAATCTGTTTATTTACAGATGTGTTTGTATGTTTACATTTTATATATAATTCTTACGCAAGAGTTCTGTGTGTATATATTTTAATTGCATGTAGTTCGAAAAATTTATGTGGCATAGCTCATTTGGATGTTGGGTATGCTACAGTATGTTCCACAGAGAGAACAGTAAGAGTTCTCTGGTGTAGCATGGCCCAGCATGGATGGTTGGGGATGTTACAAAGGGCTCTTACCATCTGTTTGATTTTGAAGGAAATGCCTTGGTGGAGCCTAGAAATGGGCTCTACCTCAAGAAGTATTACTCTTAGGTTGGTCACCTGGGTGACTTCTTGTACATATGTATAGATTTCTATACAGCTTGTATCCTTGTTTTTGTGGACGTGTAGTTATTTATGTCTTCTTTTTCATTGTGGAAGATGTCAAGTGAATCGGAGGTGTATTTTGGGTTCGTGGACGGCACTAGCCAAAACACTCGGAAGCTTGCTTCCACATCTTGGGTGATTTTCACACTTGGAGGTCAGTTGTTATATTCCAGAGGTATTTGTCTAGGCGACGCTACAAACAATGTTTTCAAGTATAGTGCAGTGATATAATTTCTCTGTGATGCTTTTTCACATGGAATTTCTCACCTTTGGGTCTATCTAGATGCTCAGTTGGTTATGTCCCAATTAAATAGAGTTTACCGCATTTATGATCCCACTTTTCACCGACGTTTCCTTAGGTTATGTCTCTTAGAACATTCTTTCAATTACATTACATATATCCATGTTCCTAGGAGATTTAATCATATGACAGATACTCTAGATAATCAAATATTAGATTGGCATGTTGCACACATATAAAAAGAAAAGCACACACATACACATGTACATACATTTGTAAAAGATTTAATTCATAAGATATAAAATATGTGTGTGTATATATATATATATATATATATCAAAAAGTGTCATGAGTACATAGGTGGGTGTGAACGCCTCAAAAAATAGTGTTCATACATCGTTGGGCTTATTCCCTCAAAAAATACATGTACAAAAGGTGTCATTGGCACATCAAAGGTCTATCCTATCTAAGCACGGGGCCTATTGGCCCTGCCATAATTCACAATGACGTTGGCCAAACGTCCGAATAGTTGGACCCATGTCTGTGGAACCCCTACTACGTGAGGCTACATAGAAGGTAGAATATCCTCGATCTCATCCATGGGTAATCTGCGAGTGAGTGCAGTGAGTTTGCAATCCACTCGTCTCAAAACTCTCTCAGCCTCTCTTGCTGGAGGTCCCCCTGCAACTGTTGGTCCTACAACTGTTGTTGGTCCTACCTCTGGTCGAGGATGTCTCTGAGTCCTCGTGAAGTCCATTGGGAACACTAGTCCCACATCTGTATATAGCAGATACATAAGAGTCAGTACTCTATACACATATAAAAATGATATATATAAAAGCAATTAAAAATTAAATAACTTTAAAATCATGTTACATATCTCACCTCGCTCCTCTCCAGGAGGCATGGGCATATCCAGATCTCTGGAGAAGTTGATCTCGACATAAGGGTAATCCTCGATCACCAGAATCTGTCATGCCCACCAGTCAAAAAATTTGTCGTCAAAGGCATCTATGGTCCTCCCTCCACCCTGTCATGGCAACAATGATGCCCACCTGCATACTTTTGAGAAGGAGGCCATATGCCCCCGTACTGTCTCTCTGGGATTGAGACTGGGAACTCTCTCAAAGAAGAAGGAACACAAAATCATACCAAACCTGAAGTTATTGTTAGTATGTTGTGACACTCTGTTAGTTGTCTCTTCATGCACATTGGCATGGTTGTGCTCCAGTCAAAAATATGTACCTCTTGACATTGAATGGCACAGTGCATGTGTGCCCAGGAGGCCTGATGTAGGGTTGCGGATCCAATGATCCACCCAATGAACAACAAGATCACTCACAGAGTCAAACTAGTAATATTGTGAATCGACACCTGAGAACCTACCTTCTCAGTGTCGGCCTCATAGTACATCTTCATATAATCCTTGATGTTGAAAGGCCTAGGGGGGAATGTCCTTAGATTGACTAGATCCCCTCTCCTTAAGAGTCCAGTCAAGAATTAAATGTCCTCTATCGTAGGGGTCAGCAATTGACCCTCTAGTATGAATTCCTCTACATATGGGTGCCAATAATCCACAAGAGCATCGAGTAATCTAAGTTGTGCCCTCATAAACGAACACTAGAAGAACTTCCATAGCCCATACTATTTTAGTGCAATGATGGTTGTAGGGTCCTCTTTGACCAAAATGTTAATGTCCTCGTGCTCCCTCTCCCTCCAATGGACATACATCATGTTCCATGGAAAAATAGAGGAAGTTTAGTACTTGCATTTTTATTTTTTCCAAGCTTGCAAGGTGTACCCAATCTCTTCTCTATTTGCTTTCTTTACATTAATTTTGGTATGTTTGGGGTAGAGTAAAAAAGATTTACTTTTAGATGGTTGTTCATTTTGTCTACATCTTGAACCTTGGTGTAGTTAAAGGGGGGGGTTTCTCACTAGCACCTCTCAAAGCCTATAAATGGATGCATTTTCATGGTGAAAAAGGGAGGAAAAAATCAGCAAAGAATTGTTATTCGGATTGTGGATCTTTCGAGCAAGGGTTGGACGAGGAGGACTTGGAGAGGCTACAGCAACATCATCTAAAGATTGTAAGTTTCCTTTTGAATTTCTCATTAATATACTTGGCCTATTTCCTTCTAGTATTTGTTTACATGTAGTTGTCTATGATTGTCTTAGTCATCATAGATCAATTGATTTTGTCTAATACATTAGAGTAGGAGATAGTCATTTGTCTCTTGTTTTCCATTGTAGGTATTGTTCAGAGCTCGTGGATTGGATCATATTGGAAAAACTTCGAAAGTGAGGTACATCATAATCTCCCTCCTTCTCTCTTTTTCGATGGATAAAATTAATATATAGGAATGGTAGTGTCCAAAGGTAGTTTTTTGTCTTAGTAGAGGGGTTTGTACTCCAAGGTAAAGTTCACTTGTCCGCAGGCAAATATTTCCATAAAAAACTCACCTAGTTATGACAGCATGGGATGAGTACAAGCAAGCATGGGGTAAGTATGACAGTTAATAAATTATTTTGGGAAGAATGAGATTCAATCAATCATGGGAGAAGAAGAACATTAGAGTAGGAAGGGGGGGTGAATTTTTACATGTTGGTTTTTGGAAACAAGAGGATAGTGAGGTTATGGGAAAGAGAACCATCCATGAAAAGACAACATATTGGGATGAGTTTGATGTGGGAAATGAGTTTGGGTTCTTGTAATAGCTTGGTGGATCTATGAGACAAAGCTAAGAGTGAGGCTTTATGCCTGTTATTTCATTTCATGTTGAGAAAATGGCTCAAGAGACTTGATAAGTTTATTGTGACCACTCCAAAGGAAAAACTAGGAATTCTCGGAGTCCCTAGTTGTGATATTTCTTGGCCAACCATGTGCATCGGAACTTTGTATGGAAGTGAGAAGGCCCAAGGAACTGCATGGAAAATAAGGGGAATCTCATTCATTGGGTTATGGAAGTTGAGAGGAAGGAGAGATGGTGGATTGGAATTGTTGTTGGAGTAGAAACCTGAGAATTGAGTTGCTAAGTGTGTGGACAATTAGTCGTAGCTTAACAGTGGCTTGTTATTGATATAAAATGAATAGCAAGCATATGGTTGGGAGGAACATCCTTTGTATGCGGCTAATTGGTTCATCTACTTCAAGATAAGGTTTTATTAATGCTTTCACCGGTATTAATTTTCAATGATGGAGGCCATGTATTGTAGCTTTTTAATTCTCAATATGAGAATTAAAAAACTACAATAATTAAAGATATTTTTTTGTTATATTTTATCATGTTTATTTCACTATGTAAATGAATATTTGAATGTCATTTTGTTTTCTTGAATGGTTGCATTCATGTTTTTAAATATGATGTTAGTTGCATGAGTAAAATTATGGGCATGTTGCCCCTTGGTTTATTGTATATGGGTGGGGTGTTTTTAATTTGTTGTTAGTAGCCAAGTATTTTACAATGGAGGCTTGGTTCTTAATAAAAATTCCTCATCTCCCATAATTTCTCAAGAAATAAATTCGGGATCTTAGAAACAAAAACATCCATAGAAAACAACATTTTCCATCTTTTTTTTTTTTTTTTTTAATCTGCTTGGAATGAAAGACCTCTCCATGTTTCTAATAACTTGGGTTTCTATAGTGACAAGCTCTCTAACTCTAAATCTTAGGAAAAACATAGTACAATCTACCATGAACCAGTAATTATACCTCTATCTAAGTTGTTCTCTTTGTCCTCTAAAAACCATGCATAATGATGTAGTGACAAGGCTCTCTCATTCTAAATCTCAGGAAAAACATAGTACAATATACCATGAACGAGTAATTACACATCTATCTAAGTTGTTCTATTTTTCCTCTACAAACCATGCATAATGACATCAACATGACCCATGGGTAATATTCCATTTTCTCCTTCATCAAACTTCTATTCCAACCTCCTTTAGTTTATCTTCAAATGAACCCCTATTTCTTCTTTTCCTTTTAATTCTTCTCTTAAAATCTAGAAGACCAACCATCCTCCAAGAAGTGGTTTCCCTCTTCTTTCCTACCCTCTCATTGCTTAACTAACCAAGAAAAAAATTCCCTTATTCTTCATAGACACCCAAGGATTAATTTTGGTGTGTTGTAGCCTGAATTCCCACCCTACATTGCAAGAGGAACATATTAGAATATGACAACTGAAACATAGTATTCAACTTAGGATTTATTCAGTTTTTGAAGGGTGCCTCTAGTTAGTTTTCCAATAAGAACGAGAGGTCGCTAGTCATATATATCACAATCAGGGACATGTCTCTTGTTAGCAATGTGAAACCCATGACACCCCTTGTAAAATTCTATATTTGTGTATTTTTTAATAGGTAAGAAAGGGATGAGTTGGTTCTTTGTGGCATGAGCCTTGGAACTCACAACATTCGAGTCTCCATTGGTATCTAAAAGATATAGAAGCTCTCCCAAGCCTCTTCCAAGAATATATATAAGGAATTTCAATATTGAGCATGAGGAGAAAGAATTATTCACAGAGTTATGCTACCAAAATATAGAGGTGTTCTTACATTCCATATTAGTTTCAGTCAGGTTTCCTAAATTGTTTGAAAAGTTGAGGAGGAGCAAGGAGCAAGGGGTAAGGAGGAATGTATTAGGGACCTAACCTACATAACCCCTACAATGGGTAGAATAATATATTTCCATGTAATAAAGGTCAATATTAATAAGGCCTAGCAATAAAGAGGAATAAGTCAAATGTAAGAATACCTAATAGAAGCTTTCACTTCTAGAAGGATCTTCCTCTAGATTGTTCTTTTGGATAGATAGATTTATTATAAATAGGAGTAGAGGGTGTTATCACTAAAATATTGTTTGCAGCATTGCATGCAAATGGTTACGGAAACATAGCAATGCCAACAACAATTAGTTCACCTGCAGCACTAAAATACATTTCAAAGGGAAACAACTATACAATTGGGCAAAAATTGATATGTGCAAATTCACTAAAGGAAGCATGTGCACAGTGCGCAGGACAACAAAGCCCTTAGAGTGCACAATGTTGCAAATGCGTGATTGTGTACAAGAAAATCCACACACTCATGTGAACGATGCATGTATGGTTCTTGTCGTCCCCCCAACCACTTATGGACCATATCCCAACCTGATTTGACCTCCATATCTGAGTGAAATCCAAATGGGGGGTTGGTCAAGGACCAAAGAGTGCCCTAAAAGGCCCCTTGTTCATGCCAAGAACCAATTATATTTTTCCTTGAAGAAATGCTATAAATGAAAGCCATGGGTGCACTAAGAAACCAAGATCTTCATAGTATTGTTATGTTGCCTCGATTCTCCCTTGAGAATCATATTTTCTCCTTGGAGTATTTAAGAATCATTGCAATAGGCCATTCCACTCACCTCTTGAGGGAATAAGCATTGATTTTCTTCACCATTTTCCATTTTTCTTCCATTGTAAAAAGAGATCTCCATTAGGAAACTCAAGAGCCCTCCCAAGGAGGAAGAGGGGACTCATAAGTCCTCATTTTTCTCTACGGTTTTTTGCCTACTAATATAGTTATACAATGGTAGCATTATCTTGGTCATTGGTTGATTGTTTATGGTTTTAAGTTTCTTATGCCTTCTAACTTTTATTTCTTAGTTGTTTTAGTTTGTTTCTTTGTTTATTACATGTGTTTGGCTTGTTTAATCCACTCACGAACTTTTTTCTTGTCTAGCAAGCCCAACTAGGCATGCAAGTGTTGTTGTTTTTCTCACCCAAGTGACAAAACCAACACTACAGATTGGCGACCATACTAGGGAAAAGGTATCAAATTCCACCCTATTTGGGCTTAGAGAGCACTTCTTTTTAATCAATTTATCTTGCAGGTACCAAAAGCGGCCCAACCTTACCTTTCAAAGGTAAAATTCTGAGATGGAGGAAGATAATTTCACTCAAAAATCCCCC
>JASDQU010736402.1:252854-290719 GCA_032191745.1 Picea mariana | reverse complement strand
TACCCACAGATGTGCACTGTGTGTGCCACAAACTTCTTTTCTCTGCACATTCTACGCATTGTGCGCCCCCCCTCTTTGCATTGTGTGCCCTCTTAGTTTACATCACTATGGAAGTTTAAATATCAAAGTAACGGGCCCATACATGCCCACATGCTTGCAATCTAAGATAGTTTTTCGATCTTTCTTAGTGTAAACAACATTTAGGGAGTTTAAAGGATTGGTAAGGACCCATATGTCCACATGTTAGTTCTTTAGGGATTTTAAAATTCTGCAAGGTTGTACCAATGACACTTAGTAAGATAGGTAACAAAGATTTGTAAGGACCACAGGAAATCCACATGTTGCAATTTCACACCTAATTTATTAAAACTTGGCACACTTTTTCACTTTCTCACACACAAAGTCACTCCTCACTCACATAATTTCCATTTTGAATTGTGGAGGTTGAAGTAGGTTTTCTCCAAAGGAATTCTGAAATGTCCCACTACTTATTTGGAAATTATCCACACCCACTTAATTCAAACGAGATTGGTTCACACCCCCAATATCTCAGCCGCCCACATCTAAAACAATTCTGAAAACTCACTAAGTTTTCCTCCATAGGAGGTGCCAAAAGAAATTTTTAGTCTAGGTAGGATCTCAAGGGTAGGCATCCAAATAATCCCACGTTATCTCGTTCTCACATTTTCAAACATTAGAAGTTGACAAATAGGGAAATTTCAAACCCTCCAAGTCAAGTGTCCCTACACCATAAGGCAGGGAGATACCCATGAAGGGTTGAAGGACAAGGTCCAGTTGTTCTGTGTGTCCCCCCTTGATTCACCCAACTCTTGGAAGGGATCCAACCCGTGACCCATTTTTGAGGCCGAAAATCTAAATGTCACACTTTGACCGAGGTACCTAGTGACCAAATTTAGGACATATACCCACGTGGCAATTGTGGGCTGAAATTTCACCTTGATCAAATTTTGTGTATCTATTAGGAAATATTGCCAGCTCTTTCAGGATATGCACCCTCTACCCCTCATTATAGTTGATTATTTCATCCTTCACTAGTTCCTCTTCTGGTGGCTTCAAACCCCACTGTTGAGTGCTCTTGGAAGGTCGAATGCTATTTGAGAGGAAGGACGATATGTCTTTTAGGACACGAGCATTTGTTTTATTTTTTCCCCCACACGGACAAAATCCACCTACCCACATGTTTGCTTATTCACAATTGATTTATGTATGATGCTCATTTGATTATATGCAATTGTGAGTTGTATTATCTTGTGAAGGTCCAATCTATACACATTCACTTTGCTAGTCGGACATCATAGGGAACCCACATAATCCTCGTCATTCTAAATGCTTGCAAAATCTCCCTCCTATTCTAGGAGGAGTCCCTAGTCTTGCCAAATCACTAGCTCAACTATATCACACCACCGTGAGTGTTACTATGGGATCATATTTACTTGGTTCCAATTCCCAAGGACATCCATCCACTATCTCTCCTTCACAAGGAGGCAGGGGGAAAACTTCTTCTCAAGGGAGAAGTACAACCACACTAAATCCCTCTCAAGGGTCAGGTCCACTACCTACTCACACAATGGCTGGAACTAATCCTCCACCAAATACCCCTAAGCCATACTTGGCATCTCTTAACATTCCTGATTTGACTAAACTCACGAATGATCCCATTTTACATGACCCAACATGCTTACCAAACTACCTTCAGATATTCTAAAATTTGAAGGAAAACCGAGGGAACATCCAGCCAACCATGTTATGACCTTCCACTTATAGTGCTCTTCAAACAGTATCATGGATGATTCCATCCTCTTAATTTTATTTCAAAGAACACTCGCTGGTCCATCAACCAAATGGTATGTGGATGAAAAATCAGGGTCCCATGTGACTTTTGAATCCTTGGCCAAAGCCTTTATGGCCTTTTTTTAGCTACCAGTTCATCATGCTACTAGCTTAGAACTACTCTCTGAGTGAAAACAAACCTCAACTATGCATATTGTCGACCACATCCACGAATGGCATCGGCGACGTAGTTTATGTAAAGTAGAAACCACCAAAGAACAATGCCTCGATTGATTTCTAAAATCACTCATCTCTATACTTTCCAAATATTTATCATCCACTTTTCCTCAGTTAGAGGAGGAAGCCATCAGCAAGGCCCAACAGTTTGACCTTATCTATGCTCATTCAATTTACTTATTCACAGTGTTACCTGATGCACCCAGACCCATACCATTTGTCTAGGACAAACTTGGGATGTCCCACACTGCACATGGGTTGATTGGTACCACGACACATCACAACCCTTATAGCCAACCACCACCTATGTATGGTGCACCTCAATATTCGCAACCATATGGAGGGCCATCATATTACCCTCCACCCCCTTACCAATAGCCATATCCTATTGCTCCCCCCCACCCATGAGTGGACCCTCATCGGCACCCATGATGCATTCGGCCTCTCAACCAAGTTCGGGTTCACCTTCTACCTCAGCATATAACCTGGGAACTAGTGAAAGTGCTTCACCTTCTTATGCACCCTATGGATCATTGCCACAAAAAAAATTGTACTTTCCATTTCCTGGTCCTCCACAGCCGGTTTCTCCTCCACATGGAAAACCACATGTCGATGTTCACTTTATTCATCCCTCTCCCATTCAACAGCTTCATACTTTTGAACAATTCAATATGGAAAATCCATCCCATCAGTTGAATAATTCCAAGAATAAAGGAAAAAACTGAAACAATAATAACCTGGGACTAGGTGGAAATAACCCCCAACAAAACCAACTCGTTGGGAGCAACCAGAAGCCCCAAGGGATAGTAACAAAAAACGCCAAGGGAATAACAACAACAAAAATCTTAGGACAAACTTCCCTTGAACTCTTTGCGATGAGTGTGGACATTATACTCACCATTTTCCCCAAATTGTCGACTTCAAACAGATGAAAGAATCCATGAACGCGCCACGTCCTCCAACGTCGCCTGCCCCTTAGCAGGCCCCACAACAGTACTTGCAACAACCACCCCCGGCTGTGTTGCAAAACCCTATTCCACACCAAGTTGTGATGAATACCCAATAGGAGGTACATCCTGCCCCACCACAAATGGGGCAGTATCAAAATCTAGGGCTCGTCCACCCTGCAAATTCGGTTGATTGCAATATCCTCCTCACCAATGAAGAAGAGATTATTTTTCAAATGTGCGGTCATCAATATGGTGTGTCCTCTGAATCTACTCCAACCACCTTGGAAGTGGCTCCAGCTACAGTCGGACAACCCTTGATCATTCCATGCCCTAACACTGAGTGTACTATTCGTATACCTTGCATTCCATTATGACAGAATGTCAATAATCCTCAAGCTAGGGAAACACACAATTATAGCCTAGTCAACGACTTAGCACAATCTCCTACCATCATGTCAGTATTGGAGGTCCTCCAAAAATTTCCAACTTAGCTAAAATCCTTTCTTTCCACTTTGGGGTAAGTCGACCCAGCTAATTCTAGACTCATCACATTTTATCTAGATAGTGGAGAACCACGCCTCCCCTCTCTGGTAGCTTTCCAGATACCAGTAAAGATTTGGAACATCACAGTTCATTGGTGTATCATCAATGAAGGTGCATCCACATGCATCATGCCAAAAATTGTATGGAAGAAACTTCATTCCCCTGAGCTAGTACCATCCGCCATCACCTTTAGAGCCTATAATGGTCGACCATCCTCCTTTGAAGGGCTCTTCCAACATGTCCTCATCGAACTTGGGGAAAAAACCATATTCATCAACATTGAATTTATCGATGCCCTGTTCGATTACAATATCTTGTTTGGGCGTAGCTACATGTACGCTATGAAGGTAGTAGCCTCTTTTGTGTTTCTAATGATGATGTTCCCCCACAACAAGAAAATCGTCACCATTGACCAAATTACACATTATGAGACTAACCACTTTGCCAACAACAATAGCATTATTCCTCTTGTCCACACTAGCTCAGATGATTATTCTCTCATTGACATGGGTTCCAGAATTTTCAAGGACCCATCCTTACTCGGGGCATACCATGGAGCTCCACCTCTCATACACCCCTTCAGCACAAGTGTGTGTCATATCTTCTAATGGAATCGACATTGGATACATCATTCCTCCCACTAAGGCCTCTCCACACCTTGATGTTCCACCATTTAAAGAACTATTACCTCAAGAATTCCTTGAGAACCCTACTACACCATTTATCCTTGATTTCCCCCCCGCAAGGGAAAATCCTGGTTTTGGAAACAATCCCTCAAGCCATTACTCAAATTCCCTTCTTCTACCCCCCACCTGGAGTTCAATCATTTATACCCTTCCCAACATGGTTCTTTACATCCCTGTATGGTATCTTCACCCACCCGCGATGGTTCCTCAACCATCTCTCCCTCCTCAACTAGAGGGAATCTCAATGAAGATTCCAGTACAGGTTTCGGCTGCACCACCCTCACCCCCAACTATTGACACCACTATCGTTGTTTGGGGTAGATGGAAGAATAAATATCCCACAGCTCCACTTCCTCCCCGAGTTCAACCTCCTTGCGCACTATGCAAAAGAGAGGGACACCACACTAATACATGTCCTACTCTTCTCGAGTTACGCAATCTTATCCAACTCCCTCGAGCAACCACATTGCTCACTGCTTCACCAAGCACATCTAGCACTACTACAGTGTCCTCCACTACATGTTGTAAAGGGTTGCGAACCAAATTCGCTTGTGCCATATGTTCAGAATATGGCCACTACACTCATCATTGCCCAGCTCTACCTCCGTTTCACCAAATGCTAGTTGTAGTACGCCAAACCTTTCAGCAATAGCCCTCTCTACCACCACTTTTTGGTGCTCACATCACTGATATTTTTTTTGTCTCTTCCTCAGTCCCTAAATGGCTTATATTCCCTTGCGCTCTCTGTGACTCACTTGCTCCCGTTACATATCAATGTCCTTTTATTGTTTCATACCGAGGTCATCATTCAACCCCTGTTCAACCACATCCGACCACCTCACCACTGGTACTACACTCTCTAGATAATGTCAATATTCCCTCCCCTGAACCTGAGTCACTTCCCATCCCTCCATGGTTCACATATTGACTATATGAGGATATTCCCTCGAATCCTCCCAATTATCCGATAAATTTCCCACTTGATATCTTTCCCTCTACCACAGTTTATCACCCACAGTGCTTGGACATTTGGTTTATGTCAAGAAAGCCATCGCACCCTATATGTGATATCCCCTCTATGTCCTCGCCACTTGATGACAATCACACTTTGACAATCCCCCCTGCCACCTCCTCGGATCCCATGTATTCTCTCATTTTCCACTGCAATGAATATATCCTATAGGAACTCACTACCCCTGATTGCCCATGGAATTTTCTCCATCATCGAGTGCATTTTCTCTCACAGGAATATTTTCACCCTCCTAGCCAAGCTTCCATATGTGCAATTGAAACCAAGGATTTTATTCCTTCAGGGCATATAGACTAGTTCAACAACCCTATCCCTACCCTAGATTCTTTTGAAGAAGTCAACATGGCCAATATATCCCCCACCGTCAAAATCGACATTTCCATCAAAGAAAGAATCATAGAAGAAATCACCATTGGCACTGCATGCTCCCCTGAAGAACTCACAGCTTACAAAGCTCTCTTTCAGGAATACCAAGAAATTTTTTCCTAGTCATATATATAGATGCTTGGCCTTGATCCTTCTATAGTCGAACATTGCATCGACACATGACCAAATGTTGCCTGGGTTTGTCAAAAGAAACGCCTCCTTTACCCATCCAAAGTTGTGGCTATCAAAGCTGAAATTGACAAGTTATGCATTGTTGGGTTCATATACCCCATTGTGTATACCTCATGGATTTCGAACCCTGTCCCCGTTAACAAAAAATAGGGCACTATTCACATCTGCACTGACTTTCACGATCTTAACCATGCTTGTCCCAAAGACAACTTTCCAACCCCTTTCATCGACCAAATTATTGATGACTGTGCCAGCCACGAGGATTTTTCCTTCATGGATGGGTTCTTTGGCTACAATCAAACCCAAATCCATCCAACAAATCGGTATAAAACTGCTTGTACTACCCCATGGGGTACTTTTTCTTATTGTTTCATTCTTTTTGGACTCAAGAACGCAGGTGCTACATTTCAACGGGCCATGACTTATGTTTTCCATGATCTTGCTTGCATCATCCTCACTTACTTGGATGACCTCATTGCTCAATCCAAGAAACGCACTCATCATTTAGACGACTTACGCATCATTTTTCAACTATGTCGCCAGTATAATATCCACTTGAACCCCCTCGTGTGTGTATTTTGTGTCATCGTCGGATGCCTTCTTGGGTTCATTGACTCCCAACACAGGTTATGTGTATCACTTACTGTATATGCCAGCCTTTTTTCTCTGTATAGGTGGGTGAACTGTCCGCCGAAGATCGGGATTGTAGTGTATGTCATGTCGAGTTGCAGAGATCCTCCAATCTTAGCGCCCCAAGACCTGGATAAACTCATATTGTACTTTGGAGGAATATGAGCAATGACCACATCCATCAGAACACTTTTTACAAGAATCTGTGCAATATTGACCACTAAATCTTTAATCATACCCATACATTTAACTTTTCGTGAATCAAAAGAATACAAATCTCCATATGGTTTGGTAATTTCGAGACCAATTCTATCCATAATATCTTTGGGCATCACATTGTGGGAAGCTCCAGACTCCAACATGAAATTATGGAGCAGATGATCATGCATAGTTAGTGTAATGTAAAAGGGAGCAACATTATCTCTGGCACCTTCAAAATGTGGACCAAATATTATATTTGGATTATCATCTTCTAAATTGATAACATCGGCTTGACTTTCAATATCTGAAAAATTTATCATTTTGGCAATTTGTTTTTTGTATGTAGGGTTTTTTGCCAGTTCGACCAGAGGTACAGGGATCTTGATCTTATTTATCTCATTTTCTAGATTAAAATTTCCCATTGTCTTATCAGTCTCTCTAGTTTGGATATATATATATATATATATATCCTTCTTTTCTGACTTGTTGGCTTGTGTTGCTTTCTTTTCAACCGTTTTTATTTTTGCAGTATGTATCTCAGTTGTTTTTGTTTTGGCATTATGTGAGTCAACTCCTTTTATTTTGGCCATATTTGTTTCAGTCTGTTCTATATTTGGCTCATATGTTTCACCTCTCGGCAATATTTTCTTCGGTTGGGCAATTGCTATATTTTTACTTCTAGGCATTAAATTATACTTATGTTGTAGCTCGACCATTATATTATCGGTGATTCCTTGATAAGTAGAATATTTCGAGGTATCTATGTCATCATCATTTTTAGACCTATGCTTTGCCTTTAAATACCTTTCATAATCTTGCCTCGTCAAATGAGGTTGTTGACAATCATCACCAATATTATTCATATATTCCTCTAATTCCTAAAATTATTGCATGTCATCTCCTCCTAAAAAAAATTCATTTTTAAAGGGGGCCTGAATCTTTTGATCTTCATTTTTAATCTTCCTTTGTTGTATTTGAGGGTTAGGGTTTCTCCTAAAATCTTTTCTAGTGAACTAATCTGCTTTAGATTGATCTAGTTCCATATTCGAAATCTTGTTTGATAATTCTTTAATTATTTTTTCCATATCATCCATTTTATCTTCCGAGGACCTCCTAGATTCGGAGGGTCCTGCTTGTTCTCTAAATTGCCTGGTTTCTTTATTTCCCGTTTTGACTTTAGTTTTTAATTTTCTAGATGCCATCATATTTGAATCAGTATCTACAACATTGTCTTGCATTCTAGTGATATCGGTAGCTCTCCTTTCTCTCAATAACAGAGAAAAATCGGGCTCGAAGGCTATGGCGAAAGTTACTTTTGTTGTGGGTTGGAAAGGTTTAACTTCAGCTGGGATCTTGTTGTATAATTTATTAAATCTTTGAGTGAATTCGAGAATTGTTTGTTGTAAATAATAAAGATGATATTTTCTTTCTCCCCATTGTCTGAGAAAGGCGCTTTCTAACTCATCATATGATCCTATTGAACCTGTCGGCAGTCCTCAGAACCAGGTTCTTACCTGTCCTTTGAAATTTTGGACTAACAGTCATGAATATACATCTTCGTGCTCGAGGCCAATAATGTCAGTGAATTGATCAAAAAAAATTATGTGCTCAGTTGTGGTTAGGTCTCCTTCTCCTGTAAACTTTGGCAGGTTTTTCATATAGTTTTCAGGTAAATCATGGAGGGGGACTAGGAGGACCAAAGGAGCGTATCTGGTAGCCACTTTAGCGAAAATTCTAGGAGGTGGGAGTGGTCCATGACCTCCTCCCCCTCCTCCTCCAGCACCATGTCCTCCTCCACCTCCTCTGCTTGCACCACCTCCGCCTGCACCACCTCCCTAGGCAACAACCATTGACAATATAGGGGATGAAACTTGGAGATTGTAGAGAGGGTTTTCAAATATGTGAAGTGACCTTTCAGCTACTTTGGGATGTAGTAAAAGGGGGTCTGGGAACTGATCGTCGGGAGAGAGAAAAACTAAAAAGGGAGGAAACGAGAGATGAGGGATGGGTTCTTCAGACTTGCAAGATATGTAAACGGGGGAACCAACGGGAGTCGAATTGAAATGTATAATATATTCTTCGAAACTTCTGGAAGTTGGAAACTTTTCTTCGGGAACTGATGGAATATCAATCGAAGAAGGTATCGGGATGGGCTCTTTGCCTTTATTGGCAAAGGAGGTAGTTGAATTGGTTTTAATATTTATCTTGGATAAAACTAATATGGGGTTTAAGATTTAGGCTTCAGTTCTATCAACCGACGTTTCTCCAAAAAGGATTTGGGTGGAAGATTCTTGCAGAGTTAATGGTTCAAGTGGAAACATAGCATTAGACTATGTGAGTTTAGGTTGGTAAACTTTTCTTGTGGATGCAGTGGTTTGCTTAAGGTATCCCCTTGGTTTCAAAAAAAATTCAGTGTCGGAAATGGGCGTGCTCTGCTCACCATCTGGGTTTTATCTGGTATTCCTTCAATTGGATTCCATCTTATTAATCGTGGAGTCACCAAATGAAAAATAAAAACTAAGCCTTATAATGTATTCAATCTGTGTTCACTATCAAAGAGAGAAACTTACAGTGTCATTCTCCCAAGGAAAAATAACTTTGTTTCTCCATCCCCGGCAATGGCACCAAAAATATGTTGTTCCTGAGTTTGTACTTAAGGCTCAAAGCACAATGTCAGGCATCAGGAAATGAGGAAAGTTTAAAAATTTTCTTTTTGTGTATCATTTATGTGATAAAAATTTCTTAAATTGAATCAATAATATGATAGCTCAGAGGTTGTTTTTCGTGTCTGAGTTAAATTTGAAAATATTGGATGTAATGAGAGAAAAACATAAAGTTGTTAGACAAATCAAGGCATCAAATACAAAAGAATCTTACTTTGTTACAGCATAAGAAAATAGATAATATAACCTTTAAATGAAGCATAAAATGTAGCCATCTAATTAATTCGCAGGTCTTGTATCTACTAACAGTAAATACAGAGGAAAATTTATTTGTTATTAGATAACTAAGTGAAACATAACCACAGTAGATGTTGTACTAAATTGCGATTAGGCATTCATCAAGGAAATATATGAAAAATCGCTAGAATGTGGAAAGACAGAAGAACACATAACTCAAATGGGAAAAATATGGAATGTTTGGTCTTCACTTCTATTAATTCTCAATGAGGAGAGTTTTCTCGATTACAACCAGCAAGAAGCATCCCTTGCTCATTCTTTTGAATATGTATTTATACAAAATTTCTCAACCTCAAATGGTTGGAATTCCTTTATCATCAGAATAATTAAAATTACAAAATATGGAAACTGAAACGCTTCATTTGCAATCTTCTTGATCTTCTCGTTATGTTGGCATGAACATTTTCCTTTCTTGTCTTCTAGCTCCAAAATATATAATGTACCAATATTGTATTCATTTATTTCTAGAGGTACTACCTTTTCCCTACTCAATACATTTGATGCACCTGCCCACAAATTTGGCTACCAACCCGAAAGACCCTATTAAGTTATTAGCCTCAAAAATGTATAATTTCTTTTCCAATTGAGGCAATCTCTCTTCTATCCATCTATCCTTTGAAATGATAGACTGCATTTGTAGATTAGGCTTCACTGACCATCTATCTATTTGAGTAATATCAACCTATTTTATCTGTGATATTTCAGCTTGTGCTTCTTCCATATTTTTTTTAATGTCAAGTCGATTTTTGGCTATATTAATCTGACCCAGTGTTCGCAAGATTCTTTCAATTCCTTAGCCATTTTCCTACCTTCGGCTATGTTTGACTCCCAAGTCTTTAGTATAATATCACCTCTGGTTTTCTCTAAAATAGAAAACCCAGATGCCATATCTCTTCCTTCTTTTTTTGATGATATAACCGCTTCTTGGAAGGTAGTTCAGGCAACGATAGCCTATCTCTCTCTTAAAAAAATATTCGTTAATTCTTCATCCATCACCTGATAATGATTTTGGATGATTTTTACTTTAGAGAGCAGGATTTTTTGAGCTATTTCCAGTTTCTTTAGCACCTCCAACGCTTGAGCTTTAAACAGTGCTATATCCACAACAATTTTCTCATTGGAACTGACCTTGTCGTGCAATTGTTGCATCAACTCATCTTGTTGGATAGTTTGTCTTTCGCTCACTTTCATATTCTTATGCATCTCATCAATACTAGACTTGACCATTTGGATTTCTTGTTTATAACTAGCTATAGCCTGTTCCAGTCCTTTATTGATTTCTTCTCTGACACTATTTTCTGCATTCCTTATTTGATTTTGCAATTGACTTATCATCTGATTTCTTTTCTTTCATATTTCTTTTAGGTTATTGACTAAGAATAGGTTAGTTGTTGAAAAAGCTCCCAAAGAGACGTCTACCTCTGTAGCAAAATCTTCATCTTCCAAACTATGTCCATCCAACAATACTCTATGTTTTTTTATCGTTGCACCCTCTTTCTGGTCCATTTCTTTCTTCACCGCAGCTTTCCTTTTCTTACTAAAAAAGAAATCGGAGGGATATATCTCTTCAATAGAAATGGGCGTGAGATATCCTATGAGTATTACCTCTATATTAGGGTTTCCTATAGTGGATTCTAATGGCGTGACACTCTGAATAGGGTTGTCGATTTCTGTGGATAATTGTTTTTCAATTTCATCTATAGTTGATTTATCTGGTGAATACAATGGCCTATCTTCTGCTTTCTTTGTTAATGTTTATGGTTGATCTTTTGCCTTGTCATCAGATACCTCTGTCGCCAGGATATCCTTTTTATGAGTCGAGATCTCAAACTTCTCTGAGTTTTTCAGGGCTTCTTTTTTGCTAGAGCTTCTGACTTCTAGATTCTGGGTCTCTGTTTGCTATGTAGTAGGATCCATTGGGTTTTCCCCTTATAATACTTTCGAAAGACTACTTCTTCGGTGTTTTTGGAAGTTGTAAAAATCAACCATTTTATCAGGTGATAGGGCTCGAAATCAGCTCAGAACTTCTTGGTAAGACCTCACCCATCGGAACACTTCGTCCTGAGGGGATTCTTCATGTTCATTCTTTTTAAGATTGCAACTGGCCATATGGTTACCCACAACCTTCTGTGGGTCATGCTTCTTAAATTCAATGTTAACCAGCTTTATTTATTCTAATGTCACGGCTTCAACTCTAGAGTGGCAAAAATCCAATAAAGAAAATACACCAATTTGTAAGGGAAAAGATGGTCATACCTTTTTTTGCACGGCTTTGAGTTCTTTGCTAATCCCACCGAGTACAGTTTTTCGTGCGACTTCGCGGCACACTAGTTGGTCTGGTAAAAATTGCGGTAAAGCATATGGGGGAGCTAAACAATTGAACACTCTAATGTAAGAGAAGTGATCCTCGATATACCAGTCTACCACTTTATCCAGGTTAGCCACAACTGTATCTGAAATTCTAGGAGGTGGGTGACCAAAAATAGCAATGTGCATCGGCACCACTACCCAATTACAGATTTCATAAAATAAATATTTTCCTTGTCTTCCCAGAGTTTTGAATGATAAATATGAATTGGTTCTGCGCTATCTAGAGTACATCTCCAGCCCATTAGGGGGAAAGGCGTCATGAAAAAGATGGTGTCCATAATATAAGCTAACATAAAAAATGAAGTTGATTGCCCCTTGGATTTCTTTGCCTAGTATTCTATAATTTCACTGGCCAGCCTGTCTGACAATATCTTGGCCCAATTGAAAGAATAAACTTATGCCACTATGTGTATAATGGGTACCCATGGTAGAAATAAATGGGTTGTGTTCTCTTTTCCATAAATTTTTCACATCATCATGGCTATATACATTAAATGTGGTTGCCATGATAAGATTGAGTATATTTCATGAGAATCAACTCTAAACTTTTCGGGGCGTAAGCAACAGTCCTTGATCAAATCTGAAATATTTTTCCCATATTGATCACACTCCTTGCTGAAATTCTATAGAAAATTGGTATTGTAAGTGAAGTTTAATGTTGGAGACAACTTATACATCACTTGTATGTGTTTAGGCTGAAATGACCCAACAGCCACCTTCTGAGAATTGAAAATAGTTCTAGTTGGGACATCCACATGATCTAGTGCGCATTTAATCATGTCATTGTAGGGTAAAAGACTCATCCTTGTTGCTACCCTATGAATCTTTGCCTGAGAAATAGTCTTGTATTTGATAGATAAGTCTTCCTTTTCATTGTTGCTTGAATCATCAGGGCAGTTTACCAGCTCGTACTGTAGGATGTTGAATACATTCGTTCAGGTTTTAGCTGTGTGTATACTTCTGGGTGAGGTATCAGAGATAACCTCTTAACTCTGGTATGAACCCTCACTAGTTTCTTTAGCTACTTTTTGTGGCAGTATGGTATGAGTTCTAAAAATAAAACCTGATATTTGTCATAGAAAACACACAGGACTGAGTATCTCGTTAAGCAAGCTCTGTGAAAACGCGAATGTAATTCAGAAAATGAAAAAATCTTCTTTGCCTTAAGCATATCAATCTGCGTAGACCTTTTCTGACAATGAGTTTAATTCCTTTATTCAAAAGATTTGGGCGATAAATAAGGATCTTATTTGAAATCATTTCCCTAAATCATCTATTAATGTCATTAATGGTCGATATTTCGTGATCTGGGAAAAGCGAAGAGATCATTCGAATTTACCCGAATTTCAAACCAATGTAAAATTTACAGGAGATAAGATTGTTTAAGGTGTTAATAAATCAAGATTTATCCTGTTAATTAATCGTGCTTAACCTTAATCCATTTCGGAGTTTGGAGTCTCGAACGATCTTATTTCATTTTAAGTTATGATCCCCGAATCGCGAGATCATGATTTATCAATTAATATTAATCGAGTTTAACCTTTTAATTAATCATGATTAGTTAAGGGTTTCGCGACTTTGAGTATTGGGATTTCAAGTTGTCATTCAAGACAGGATTCCCGAAATGCAAAATTGCGATATGATTTAAGTATCGTTAATCATTATTAATCGTTTAATTAACCCAGTTTAATTTTAAGCTAGTTTCGCAATTTCGTATATCGGGACTTTGGTGGTCGCTCGAGGCAGGATCCCTGAATCGCGAAGTTGCGATGTGATTAGTTAGTACTAATCGCTTTTACCACCTTAATTAACATGGCTTAAAACTTATCATAGTTTCACGATTTCACATGTCGGGGTATTGAGACTCTTTATATGTTGGACTGTTAGGCCTGTGAAACCTCGAAACCCGATAGTTTGAAGACTATTTTTAGCGATTTGACCCTTTAACTAGTGGGCAGATTCATAACTTTGAAGAACTTAGGATCATTGTATCAAATGGAAGACCTCATCAATGGTGATATCCAAGTGTGTTTGTCTTTATTTAATGAGAATTAAACCTATTTAAGTCTAAATCTTAGAAAAAATAAATGTTTCAACATAGGCTCCATCTAGGGATCTCGTCTCCCTGTGGGACGAGAAGAATAGTAGACCAAGTGCCTTTATTGGTTAAATGGAGTCATTATCTCATTTTTGTGAAACACATTCAGAAAGAGGGCACACAGAAGGACTTAATATTTCATCCTTATCTTTGAAAACTTTCAAAACTTCATCATTCACTGATCTCGAGTTTAGGCTTATCAATGTGTCCCCTTTCTTGAAACTAACTTCAGATTTGTTTAAGATAATCAAAACAACCTTAATCATTCTAGCAGGCTCTATTCGATTTTGTTCGCATCAAGGTAAGGTAATTTCAGTATTTTTAGTTAGGGATTCTAGTGTTAGCTTAGAATGTAAATCTAGTCGAAAAAGAACTAGTTACCAGAGTACATTGTAATTCATGTATAACAGCCTTGCAGATATCGTAGACATTGCTTCATTGCCAGAGAGCCTGTTCAGTACCCCGGTGAAGTTATCTAATTTCCCACATTGAATTTCCTTTCACCACTTTAATTAGTAATTTTTCATTTAAATGCTCAGATGAGGGCAATCATTTAATGAATTTCCTTTCATCGTCTCTTTTTTTGGACTGGATGGGGGCAATCATTTAATGAATTTCCTTTCACCATCTGTCTTATAATTTTTTGAAACATGAAGTGGGGGAAATCAATTTGTACACAATATATCAGGGATGATATATGCTTATGATTTTGCAACAGAGGTCTGCTAACTCACTTTGATTACTCTGGCCTAATCCTCCTTTGACCTTCAAAACACCTTTGCCTACAGGGAAATTTCCATGGGGAGTTTTGATTTTCCATGGAATTTCCTTGAGAGAAACTAATCATTTTAAACCTATTATAAGGGCTAAGAGAGCCAGGATTAGCCTAGACATACTTTTTTTTCCGTTAAAGTCAGAGGAATCATAAGAAATTTTTACCTATTCTCGTTTTTTTTTAAGATTTGTTTGTCGTTTTTCAGAGCTAAGGTGAAATCCTTTTTCCTCTATGAAGACCATGGGATGATATCAAGAATCACATGAAAATATAACCTTTAAAAATAGGTGGGGGAAAAGAATGAGAGCTTCAGATTTTATGTTATAAGTATGGTCACTCCTGTGCAAATTTTGTACTCGATTCCTGAAACTTTTCTTTTAGGCCTTCTTATTGCTCTTTTTTATTACAAGCTTTATTTCTTTTTTCTTTTTTTTTTATCCAGAGAAAACTCTTGACAATCAAAACGTAGTTTCCATTTCTCGGGTTATATATTAGGTGAAGATATTCATACATATGAGACCTATGTCATACTAAGTGATACTTCTTTGAAAATTTAGACAGGGCAAACGCTCATACCTTAGATTTACTCTTATATTTTCAATCAAGTAAACTATTTATCTGTCACCTGTTTCGAGAGAAAGTCAATATTCTAATGCATAAAGGTTGGTTCTTGCAGTCTTTTGTCTCTCGGCTATCAGCAAGTATTTTGCATGACAGTAATATGAAGAATGTTAGAAATTTACACAAACAAAAACTATGTGTGTTACTTATTTTTATATTTTTTTGTTTCTATGAAATCAACTAACCTGGTTTTATTACAATGCAAGTAAAACTTACCGAAAGAGTGAAAAACCGTAAATCAAACTAGGAAAACAAAATGGTATGTATAGTGAGAGTTTGAAAACTAATCATTGCATAAAATGCATCTGGTAACACTCGTTGATAGGGGCGTTGAGGATTTTACCATCCAGATTTTCTAGCAGAAACGAGTTTTTTCCTTCAATATATATGACTTTAAATGGTCTGCACCAGATACGGTCGAATTTTTCGTGCTTTACTGAGTCTTCTTTCCTAGAATCCCACTTTAAAACCAAGTCACCGGGGATAAAATCCTTATCTTTAGCTTTTTGGTCAAATAGGGCTTCCATGTTATCTTGATACTTTTGAAGTTTCTCATCTACTTCATCCCTATGCTGTTGGGATTCAATCAGTTGATTTATTCTTCGGGTAACGTGATTTGGCTCTTCCTTTTCATCTTGCCAAAGTTTAATTATAGGAAGAGCTAGGTTTATGGGTAGTACCACATCAGTCCTGTACACCATTTGAAACGGGGACATCCCGATCAACTTCTTGGTCCCTATTCGATTTTCCCACTAAGCGTATTTCAAATGCACATGCCAGGCTTTCTTATTTTCATTCAGCACTTTCTTAATTATGGAAATCAAGATTTTGTTTGATGATTCAGCTAATCCGTTGCCTTGAGGATAGTACGCTATGGAATGGCCCAATACAATATTGTACTTTTGGCAAAAACTAACCATAGCCATAGATTTGAATGCCTATGCATTATCTGTAACTATCTTCCGAGGACAGCCAAATCTACATAAAATGTTTTCCTCCAAGAAATTTATCACCACCGAATCTGTATCATTTCTGGTTAGAATAGATTCTACCCATTTGGTGAAATAATCTGTAGTGGTCAGGATCCATTTGTGTTGCGCACTAGAGTGTGGATTTATTTCACCATTAAAATCTAGCCCCCATTGTTGAAACGGGGCTTCTGTTTTAACTGGTACCAAAGGTAATTTAGGAATCTTTTGTTTTCCTAAAAATAATTGGTAGGGGTTACAGGATCTGACTTTAGCACTTACATCAACAAACAATTTAGGCCAATAATATCCTGCTCTCAAGATTTTATAGGTCGTATCTCTCGATGCATGATGTCCTCCACAAACTTCTTCGTGAAATTCATTTATGACCCTTTTTGTTTCAGATTCTACCAAGAAGCTTAGTAAGAATCCCAGAGGATCCTTCCAATACAATCTGCTATCCATGATACAATATTTTACTGCATGCAATTTCAACGTTATGTCTTTAGAAGGAGTTATATCTTCTAGGCATTGCTGAGTCAAAAGGTAAGAGACCATATCTTTATACCAAGTAGAAGAACAGAACTTCTTCTCGATTTGAGTTGTAGGTCTTTGATCGTCGAATTCATTTATGTCTAGAAATCCTTCGCACTCTTGCAGGATATTTATTTCGAGCACCCTGAAATTAGATTCATCTAGTAGCTTGTCCAAACCCTGTCCTTTGACGAGATTTGTTGGTTTTACCTCTAGATCAAATTCTTGAATTTTAGCAAGCCATCGGCCCCTCTTTCTATCATTATCGGGTTGCACTAGTATATCTTTAACAGAACTGGTGGGTACATATGCAATCACTTTAGAATGTAATACATAGGTCCTGAAAGCTTTTAAGGCCTTCACCATTGCATATGCCTAATTTTCCATTATGTTTTATTTCAACTCTGCGTCTCTAAGGATTTTGCTAAAAAATGTTATTAGTTGTTTGAACCCCTCTTCATTCTTTTATGGGAGTACTGCAGCAATTGTGTGTTCGGATGCGAATGAGAAAATTAAGAATTCCTTCAGATAATCTGAGCTTGCCAGTACTGGTGCTTCACCTATGACCTTCTTGATGCGTTCAAATGATTATTTGTCTTCGGTCATCCATTTAACCTCGTTGTCTTTTTTAAGCATGTCTGTAATCAATTTCATGATTTCAGCGAAGTTTGGGATAAATCTTCTCAAGAAAATGATCTTTCCTAAAAATGACTGAATTTCTTTTCTATTTCTAGGAATATTGATAGTATCTATAGCTTAACCCTTTTCGGGTCGATTTTAATTTTGTTTCGAGATACAATGTGGCCCAAGAGTTTACCTTCCTGCATTGCAAGGTGAGATTTCTTGGGATTTAAAGACAAACCAAATTTGTGACATTTCTCAAACGTCTTTTTGAGATGTATTAGATGCTCTGCATCAGATTTAGAAAATACGATTAGATCATCAAGATAAATGACAACGAAATTATCTCTTTCACTGACAAAGGCAATTTTCGTAGCTCGTTGGAAGGTGGCACCTGCGCTCATCAGACCAAATAGCATTTTATCATACATAAAGGTACCCCATGGGGTGGTGAACGTGGTTTTTTCACTATCATCCTCATGGACTTCGATTTGATTATAGCCCGAAAATCCATCGATTATAGACATTCTATTTGCTCCAACTACTTTTTCCAATACATGATCCATTTTAGGTAATGGATAATTATCTTTTAGGGATGACTTATTTAAATTTCTGAAATCTACACACAATCTGATTTCGCCACTTTTCTTCCTGACTGGGACCAGGTTGGCTACCCACTCTAAATATGTGAGTGGTATAATGATTTTAGCATCCAAAATCTTCTTTACTTCCTTTTCTATCATAGGCAATAGTATGGGATTTATCTGTCTGAGATTTTGTCTAAGCGGTTTAACGCCTTTCTTTAGAGGAATCTTGTGTTCGATTATGATGGTATCATGAGTCATTAATTCATCATAAGACTAGGAAAAAACATCTTTATACTGTTTGAGTAACTTTGCATATTTGATTTTCGTTTTAGGAGGAAGGTATTTAGATATTTTTACCATCTTAGGAGTCTCTTTAGTGCTTATGTCAAAATCTTCAACCTCTTCAGGATGAGGCTGTAAGGTAGACTTTAATGGAATGTCATCATGATCAAATAATCTCTCCAAAGGAATTAAACCCTTAGGGATCTGATTATTTTTTATCATTAACATGCGATGATTTGTGGTCTTATCTCAGAACTCCTCAGGGTCTTCCCCTTCTTGCATGACCCAAACGAGGTCATTCTAATTTTCTTGGTCAATATGTGTTTCAGCAAGGTAGTCCACCATTTCTAGGAATTGTCTGATTTGTTCATCATCTTCAAACACCTACCAGTGTTGTATGTTGTTTGGTATTGAGGGTATGTGCCTCATTTCTACATGATACTTCAGTTTGAAAATAGTAGGAGGTACAAACATTGAGGCCTCTTTGGATAATCAATCTGCCTGTTGATTTTCTATTCTAGGAATGTAGTGAACATTAACCAATGAGAAAAAAAATTCAATCAGATCCCAGGCACAATTTCTGTAAGACAGCAACCTCGGGTGTTTGGCCTGGTACTATCGATTTATCTGTTTTACGATTAATTCCACATCACCATAAACTTATAGGTTTTTAATATTCAACTTCCTGGCAGCCTCTAATCCTAAGACCAGGGCTTCATATTAACACATATTATTGGTATAATCAATGTCCCATTGTAACCTGTAATAAAAATGGCTAATAAACTCGTTCCCGGGTGCCACAAACAGAACTCCAGCTCCTTCTCCTTCACAAGATGAAGCACCATCGAAATACATTTTCCAAACTCTAGTACTATATACATCTTTATTTGTTTTTTCTATTTTTTCTTTTTCCGTACATTTTTTTTCTATACATTCATCTATATCGTCATCAATCGATAAAATAGAATTTTCTAAATCCCGATCTGCGACATAAATAGGGTAATTATTTAGGTTATGTGGATCTCTTACTGTATATGCCATCCTTGTTTCTTTGTATAGGTGGGTGAACTGTCTACCGAAGATCGATATTGTAGTGTATGTCATGTTGAGTTGCAGATATCCTCCAAGCTTAGCGCCCCAAGACCTGGATAAAAGCATATCGTACTATGGAGGAATGTCAACAATGACCAAATCCATCAGAATACTTTTTACAAGAATCTGTGCAAGATTGACCACTAAATATTTAATCATACCCATACATTTAACTTTTCACGAATCAAAGGAATACAAATCTCCGTATGGTCTGGTAATTTTGAGACCAAGTCTATCCATAATAGCTTTGGGCATCACATTGTGGGAAGCTCCAGAATCCAACATGAAATTATGGATCAGATGATCATGCATAGTTAGCATAATGTAAAATGGAGCGACAGTATCTCTGGAACCTTCAAAATGTGGACCAAATATTATATTCGGTTTATCATCTTCTAAATTGATAACATCAGCCTGACTTTCAATATCTGAAAAATTTATCATTTTGGCAATTTGTTTTTTGTATGTAGGGGTTTTTTCCAGTTCGACCAGAGGTACAGAGATCTTGATCTTATTTATCTCATTTTCTAGATTAAAATTTATCGTTGTCTTATCAGTCTCTCTGGTTTGGATATATATCTCCTTCTTTTCTGACTTGTTGGCTTGTGTTGCTTTTTTTTCAGTCATTTTTATTTCTGCAATCTGTATCTCAATTGTTTTTGTTTTTGAATTATGAGTCAACTCATTTTATTTTGGCAATATGTGTTTCAGTCTATTCTGGAGCTGGCTCATATGTTTCACCTCTTGGAAATATTTTCTTTGGTTGGGCAGTGGCTATATTTTTACTTCTAGGCCTTAAATTATACTTTTGTTGTAGCTCGGCCATTATATTATCGATGACTCCTTGATAAGCAGAATCTTCTGAGGTATTCATGTCATGATCATTATTAGACATGTGCTCTGCCTTTAAAGACCTTTCATATTATTGCCTCGGAAAATGAGGTTGTTGACAATCATCGCCAAGTTTATTCATATCTTCCTCTAATTCCTCAAATTCTTGCATGTCATCTCCTCCTAAAAAAATTTCGTTTTTAAAGGGGGCCTGAATCTTTTGATCTTCATTTTTAATATGCCTTTGTTGTATTTGAGGGTTAGGGTTTCTCCTGAAATCTTTTCTACCAAACTGATCCGCTTTAGATTGATCTAGTTCCATATTCAAAATCTTGTTTGATAGTTCTTTACTTATTTTTTCCATATCATCCATTTTATCTTCTGAGGACCTCCCAAATCTGGAGGGTCCTGCTTGTTCTCTAAATCGACTGGTTTCTTTATTTATCATTTCAAATTTAGTTTTTAATTTTCCAGATGCCATCATATTTGACTCAATCTAGAATGTGGAAAGACAAAAGAACACATAACTCAAATGAGCGAAATATGGAATCTATGGTCTGCACTTGTATTGATTCTCAATGAGGAGAGTTTTCTCGATTACAACCGGCAAGAAGAATCCCTTGCTCATTCTTTCGAATATGTATTTATACAAAAGTTCTCAACCTCAAATGGTTGGAATTCCTCTATCTTCAGAATAATTAAAATTACAAAATATGGAAATTGAAACGCTTCATTTGCAATCTTCTTTATCTTCTCGTTATGATGGCATGAATGTTTTCCTTTCCTGTCTTCTAGCTCCAAAATAGATAATGTACACAGATTGTATTCATTTGTTTCCAGAGGTACTACCTTTTCCCTGCTCAATACATTTGATGCACCTGCCCACAAATTTGGCTACCAACTTGGAAGACCCTGTTAAGTTATTAGCCTCAAAAATGTGTAATTTCTTTTCCAGTTGAGGCAATCTCTCTTCTGTCTTTCTATCCTTTGAAATAATAGATTGCAGTTGTAGATTAGGCTTCACTATCCATCTATCTATTTGAGAAATATCAACTTGTTTTATCTATGATATTTCATCTTGTGATTCTTCCATATTTGTTTTAATGTCAAGATGATGTTTGGATATATTAATCTAACCCAGTATTCCAAAACTGTCTTCTTTATTGAAGCCTAATAATTCTTTGTTAAGTGAACAAAAAACTTCTTCACAAGATTCTTTCAATTCCTTAGCCATTTTCCTACCTTCGGCTATGTTTGACTCCCAAGTCTTTAGTATAATATCACTTATGGTTTGCTCTAAAATAGACAACCTAGGTGCCATAGCTCTTCCTTATTTTTTTGATGATATAACCGCTTATTGGAAGGTAGTCCGGGAAAGGATAGCCTGTCTCTCTCTTAAAAAAATATTACTTAATGCTTCATCCATCACCTGTGAATGATTTTGGACGATTTTTACTTTAGAGAGTAGGCTTTGTTGAGCTATTTCTAGTTTCTTTAGCACCTCCAATGCTTGAGCTTGAAACAATGATATATCCACAACCATTTTATCAGTGGAATTGACCTTGTCGTGCAATTGTTTTATCAACTCATCTTGTTGGATAGTCTGTCTTTCGCTCACTTGCATATTCTTATGCATCTCATCAAGACTGGACTTGAGCATTTGGATTTATTATTTATCACTAGCTCTAGCATGTTCCAGTCCTTTATTGACTTCTTCTTTGACATTATTTTATGCATTCCTTATTTGATTTTGCAACTGACTTATCATCTGATTTCTCTGCTTCAGTATTTATTTTAGGTTATCAACTAAGAACAGGTTAGATGTTGCAAAAGCTCCCAAAGAGGCAGCTACCTTTGTAGCAAAATATCCATCTTCCAAACTCTGTCCATCCAACAAAACTCTGTGTTTTTTGACCGTTGCACCCTCTTTCTGGTGCATTTATTTCTTCACCACGGCTTTCCTTTTGTTACTGAAAAAGAAATCGGAGGGAGGTATCTCTTCAATATAAATGGGCATCAAATCTCCTATGAGTATTACCTCTGTATTGGGGTTTCCTCTAGTGGACTGTAACAGCCTGACACTCTGAATGGGGTTATAGATTTTTATGGATAATTGTTTTATGGTTTCATCTGTAGTTGATTTATCTGGTGAAGATAGTGGCATATCTTCTCCTTTATTTATTAATGTTTCTGGTTGATCTTTGGCTTGGTCATTGGATACCTCTGTCGTTGGGATATCCTTTTTCTGAGTCGAGATCTCAAACTTCTCTGAGTTTTCTGGGGCTTCTTGTTTGCTAGAGATTCTGATTTCTAGATTCAGGGTCTTTGTTTTTTTGTAGTAGGAGCCATCGGGTTTTCCCCTTATAATACTTTTGAAAGACTACTTATTTGGTGTTTTTGGAAGTTGTAAAAATCAACCATTTTATCAGGTGATAGGGCTTGAACTCAGCTCAGAAATTCTTGGTAATACCTCACCCCTCAGAACACTTCGTCCTGAGGGGATTCTTCATGTTCATAATTTTTAAGATTGCAACTGACCATATGGTTACCCACAACCTTTTGTGGGTCATGCTTCTTAAATTAAATGTTAACCAGCTTTATTTCTTCTAATGTCGCAGCTTCCACTCTGGAGTGGCCGAAATACAATAAAGAAAATACACCAATCTGTAAGGTAAAATATGGCCATACCTTTTTCTGCACAACTTTGAGTTCTTTGCTAATCTCACCGAGTACAGTTTGTCATGCGACTTTGCGGCACACCAGCTGGTCTGGTAAAAATTGGGGTAAAGTGTATGGGGAAACTAAACAACTGAACACTCTAATGTAAGAGAAGTGCTCCTCAATATACCAGTCTGCCACTTTATCCAGGTTAGCCACAACTGTATCTAAAATTCTAGGAGGTGGGTGACCAAAAATAGAAATGTGCATCGGCACCGCTACCCAATTACAGATTTCATAAAAGAAATTTGTCGCCTTGTCTTCCTAGAGTTTTTAATAATAAATATGAATTGGTTCTGCGTTATCTGGAGTCCAGCTCCAGCCCATTAGTGGGAAAAGCATCATGAAACAGATGGCATCCATAATATAAGCTAACATAAAAAATGAAGTCGATTTCCCCTTGGATTTCTTTGCCTGGTATTCTGTAATTTCACTGGCCATACTGTCTGACAATATCTTGTCCTAGTCTAAAGAATAAAATTTTGCCACTGTGTATAATGGGTACCCATGGTAGAAAGAAATGGGTTGTGTTCTCTTTTCCATAAAGTTTTCACATCATCATGTCTATATACATGAAATTTGGTTTCAATGATGAGATTGAGTATATGCCGTGAGAATCAACTCTGAACTTTCCGGGGCGTGAGCACCAGTCCTTAGATCAAATCTGAAATATTTTTCCCATATTGATCACACTCCTTCTTGCTGAAATTCTCTAGAAAACTGGTATTGTAAGTGAAGTTTGATGTTGGAGACAGCTTATACATCACCTGTATGTATTCCGGTCGAAATGACCCAACATCCACCTTCTGAGAATTGAAAATAGTTCTAGTTGGGACATCCAGATGATCTAGTGCCCATTTAATCATGTCATTGTAGGGTAAAAGACTCGGCCTTGTTGCTACCTTATGCATCTCTGCCTGAGAAATAGTCTTGTATTTGATAGATAAGTCTTCCTTTTCATTGTCACTTGAATCATCAGGGCAGTTTACCAGCTCATACTGTAGGATTTTGAATACGTTCATCCAAGTTTTAACTGTGTTTATACTTCTTAGTGAGGTATCATAGATAACCTTTGAACTCTAGCCTGAACCCTCACTAGTCACTTTAGCTGCTTTTCGTGGCGGCATGGTAGCAGTTCTAAAAAGAAAACCTGCTATTTGTCACAGAAAACACACAGGACTGAGTATCTCATTAAGCAAGCTCTGTGAAAATGAGAATGTAATTCAGAAAATGAAAAAATTTTCTTTGCCTTAAGCATATCAATTTGCATAGACCTTTTATGACAATGCGTTTAATTCCTTTATTCAAAATATTTTGGCGATAAAGTAGGATCTTATTTGAAATCATTTCCCTAAATCAGCTATTAATGTCATTAATGGTCGATATTTTGTGATCTAGGAAAAGCGTAGAGATCATTTGAATTTACCAACATTTCAAACCAACGTAAATTTTACAGGAGATAAGACTGTTTAAGGTGTTAATAAATCAAGCTTTATCCTATTAATTAATCGTGCTTAACCTTAATCCATTTCAGGATTTGGAGTCTCGAGCGATCTTATTTTGTTTTAAGTTATGATCTCTGAATCGTGAGACCGCGATTTAATTAATTAATATTAATCGAGTTTAACATTTTAATTAATCATGATTATTTAAGGGTTTTGTGACTTTGGGTATCAAGATTTCAATTTGTTGTTCAACACGGGATTCCCAAAACATGAAACTGCGATATGATTTAATTATTGTTAACCATTATTAATCATTTAATTAACCCAGTTTAATTTTAAGCTAGTTTTGCAATTTCGCATATCGGGACTTTGGTGGTCGCTCAAGGGAGGATCCCCGAATCGCGAAGTCGTGGGGTGATTAGTTAGTACTAATTGCTTTTACCACCTTAATTAACATGGCTTAAAACTTATCGTATTTTCACAATTTCGCATGTCGGGAAATTGAGACTCTTTATATGTTGGACTGTTAGGTTTGAGAAACCCCGAAACCTGATATTTTGAAGACTATTTTTAGTGATTTGACCCCTTAACTAGTGGGTGGCTCCATAACTTTCAAGAACTTAGGATCATTGTATCAAACGAAATACCTCATCGATGGTGATATCCAAGTGCATATTTCTCTTTATTTAACGAGAATTAAACCTATTTAAGTCTAAAGCTTAGAAAAAATAAATGTTTCAACACACCATTCCACCTCGTCCAAGGGATTGAAGCCACCCTCCCTATTGAGTGCAAAATTTTGACATTATGCACTATCATCAAGCTATTATCTGACACTGATCCAATGGAGCAGTTCTTGCTAACCTTAGATTTGTTGGATGAAGATTGTCGATCATCATTACAGAACAATGAGGCAGCTAAAAAATGGTCCAAAGCCACCTTCAACCGCCATGTCAACCTTCATTAATTTAACGAAGGAGATCTCGTCCTAGCCTACGACATCACCCATGATACTCTCGATCATGGGAAATTCGAGTCATTATGGCATGGACCCTACATTGTCCAACACTGCCCCACCAAAGGCGCATACATCCTAGCCTCTCCATAAGGTTATCCTCTCAAAGAACCTGTCAACGGACTGTAGTTAAAGAAGTTTTATGCCTGAGCATAGCCATTCTACCTTAGGTTTTTTCTTTGTACACATTTGTAGAGTTTTTAGTCTTCTTTTTCGCCACCACTACCTCTCGAAGATGCTCTGAGTCTTTCTCTCTCTAGTGGACTGGAATCATGCTCTCCTGGCACAATTTGATCACCTGCATCCACACAAAAACACTTGGTCAGCCCTCATCATCCATCAAAAACATCAAAAAATTCAAAATTTCAAACACCCTTATCCTTGCCTCCAATGAGTGGCTTTCACCCATATAGGTGCACACATGTGCGCGCATGTTCTTTTCACATTTGTGCACTAATGCACAGCTGTCTGAGAAATAATTGTGCATCAATGCACAGTTGTACCCCGACAGGTGCGCACACATGTGCACATGTCCTCTACACAGTTGTGCACTGATGCGCAGCTGTCTGAGAAACAGTTGTGCACAGTGTGCAGTTGTCATCTTAATAGGCGTGCACCTCATACGCGCATGTATTTCCCTCCCCCATGCCCCCATGTGTGGTTGTGTCAAGCATAGTCACACATTTATGCATGGGATATGGAATTATACCCATGCATATGCGCATGGGTATTCTTCCTTCTCTCGTGCATTAGTGGGCCCACCCCTAAACCTACTCTTGTACAACCATCTGTACACCCCCTAACTCAATTCTACAAAATTCACACTATTCAAGTGGATGGGACTGCTAACCTAACTCTCACAACTCCTGGATCGGTCAGCTCGAGCTCCCGTAATCTCCAAATCTCCTCCAAATGATATTTTCAAATCACTATAGTGACAAGTACACATGAGGTGGCATTGTGGGCCCACCAGCCATATATATCCCCTTTTTCCTAACTTCCACACTTAGTTACAGGAGCCCCGAGCCTTCATTTTTTGATCTGTTCTCAGCCATAGGATCCTAGTCCTACCATCTACATAGTCACATTCCCTAGGTCATCATCTGAACTTGGACCCAAGGGAGCACTTTTCTCACATCATGTTCAGGTACGCATCCTCATGTTCAAAATTATCAGATAGTTGTTATACGTTATTTATCATCAGATATTGTTCACGGCGGGTATTTGGTTTTTATGTGTGCAGGTACCTGGTCATCACAAACTATGCAGCCCCTTAAGATATATGTTCAACACTAGAATGTAATTATTCCCTCTGAAAATCAATTGCATCTCCCAGTCACACCCTCTGACGTTCACCTTTAGGGTCCTTACGTCTAGCTCTGCAGTACCATCACCTCTGCTGCATTTTTGTACTGTCACCTAGTAGCACTCTCCCCCACATGAGTTGTCCCATTCATAGTTCCCCTTGGAAACTTGACACTCATGTTGATTTCACCCCCTTGGGATGGGAGTCACGATAGTCTTATGCACTTCCGAGAATAAAGCCACATACTTCTTCTCATCATATTGATATATTTTCTAATGGGCTCCCAGGTTATCTCATCTCGGTTCCATTGATTTCACCTCTGTAGCATCATTATCCCTCCATCTCATCCACCATCATTTTTCCCATCTGCAAATTTCCCACCATTCATTTACCTCATACGGAAACCCACCCTTGGTCCCCCCACCCTGCACCATTTCTCTTCACAACTTATGCCCTCACAGGCCAAGACATCTTGCACTGGGGCACCCTTTTCTATATCTATACACTCATCCCAAATTATTCTTTATTTATTTGGTAATTGTAAAAAGCCTTTTTTTCCAGCTTTTACTTAGATTTTTTTCATCACCCCTGATGACCTTCTTTTTTTCTCAGCAACGCAACCCATGTCGCCCTTGGTTGGGGCATACACTCTCCTTTTTTTATTATGACATCATTCACGAACCCTAAGTATCCCAAAATCCATATACCCCTGATCTTTGAGTTTGTCTACTTTGTCAAGCCTCTAGCACAGTTTAACCCCATATCTAGTTGTCCCCCTAACACTAGATATAGTTTTACGGTTTCCACTAGTCATCCATAAACATTTCGCAACCAAGGGCAGTCTTGAGTCTCACTACATATTTACTTCGTCCATGTTACCTATCAATACTTGATCTCATCTCAGTGGATTTCATGAATCCCTTTGCTTCTTCGAGTCGCATCTCCCTTTCTGTCAACACTAGCACAGTTTCCAGAAGGGCGACAGTATCTTGACTCTCATTACCTTTACAATGAGGAGTCTCAGATGGCACAAAGAGAAACATCATCTCTCTTTGATTTCGTTGACCCCCATAACATTCGACTTCAGCAAAATCTCATGTTATGGTGGGTCTTACTATATGACTATTATAGTTGTTTTATACTAGTCGAAGACCTATGAATTTGTTAAGCCATCAATACCTACAAGTCATCGACACTTATTACAGGCATCCTTGCCTCACTTCAGAGTATATTCACCATTCAGAATTGTCATATGTCATTATCAACCTTCACGGAGGGTGCTATAGTTATCTACACCAGCATACATCTTCAGTTACCATCTTACATTTTGGTTACATGACACGAGCATGGGACATGCCCACCTTGTTTGTATACATATTTTCCTTTTTCTCCCTAGAGAAAGGTTTGGGTCCCAAGTTTCCCCTTTTTCTCCAACAGATCGCTCTTGCAGTTCCTCTTAGCACTCTTCATTACAATGGCACTCTCGGTAGAATAAAAATTGATGTATTTTGGCTATACATATGCTCCTAACCTCACACGTTAGGGGGAATATGTTATCACTGAAATATCGTCCACAGCATTGCATGCAAATGGTTACAGAAACACATCAATGCCAATAGAAATTAGTTCACCTGCAACACTAAAATACATTTCAAAAGGAAAAAACTATACAATTGGGAAAAAATTGATATGCACAAATTTACTAAAGGAAGCACGCGCACAGTGCGTGGGACAAAAAAGCCCTCAAAGTGCACAATGTGCCAAATGTGTGATAGTGTATGAGAAAATATGTGCACTTATGTGAATAGATCATTTATGGTTCTTGTCGGCCCCCCAACCACTTATGGACCAGCTCCCAACCTGATTTGACCTCCATATCTGAGCAAAATCTGAATGGGGGGTTGATCAAGGACCAAAGGGTGCCCTAAAAGGACCCTTGTTCACACCAAGAACCAATTATATTTTTCCTTGAATAAATGCTACAAATGAAAGCGATGGGTGCACTAAGAAACCAATATCTTCATAGTATTGTTATGTTGCCTCAATTCTCCCTTGAGAATATATTTTCTCCTTGGAGTATTTAAGCATCATTGCAATAGGCCATTCTACTCACCTCTTGAGGGAATAGGAATTGATTGTCTTCACCATTTTCCATTTTACTTCCATTATAAGAAGAGATCTCCATTAGGGAACTCAAGAGCCCTCCCAAGGAGGAAGAGAGGACTCATAATTTCTCATTTTTCTCTACAGTGTTTTGCCTACTAATATAGTTATCCATTGGTAGCATTATCTTGGTCATTGGTTGATTGTTTATGGTTCTAAGTTTCTTATGCCTTCTAACTTTTATTTCTTATTTTTTTTAGTTTGTTTCTTTGTTTATTACATGTGTTTGGCTTGTTTAACCCACTCACAAACTTTTTTCTTGTCTAGCAGGCCCAACTAAGCATGCAAGTGTTGTTGTTTTTCTCACCCAAGTGACAAAACCAACACTACAGAGGGTATAAGAAATTTTTTCTTGAATAATTATTGTAATAGAGCTCTGCACTGCTGGAGGTTTCCCCCTCAAAGAGGCAAGTGAACCTTATTTCCTATCAATAAAGGTATAATTTGGGTGTTGTGGCTCCATATAATTTGTTGTTTTGTTGTTATCACTGCATTATTTTCATATTTTGTTGTTATCTCGGTGTTATGTTTTGCATTATTTCTCTTCTCTGCTAATATAATAGACCTGGTACCTTACAAGTGGTATCAGAGCACTTTTCTTGGCAAAAAATTGTGGGTTAATTTTTTTCAGGGTAAAGATGTATTATGGCGTCTTAAATCTACAAAGATCTATTGTTCTGTGCATAAACATGTGGTCAAGTAGTAATACACGCAGAAAATAAGAGTGGTACTCAAGCACACATTTGTTGGCCACCCTTGTAACCCATGTTGGTACCCCTTCGAGTGGTAGTGCATCAGACAACACCTATATACGAATCAGCCTAGATCTCTTGAAGCCCTTCATAGATAAACCAATCGGTCGCCTGACTACTATAGTGTCATCGATAATAGCACTCGTGAAGACTTCGATTCTCAGAGCCAAATCGGCTCTCTAAAACGTTAATGGTCTCACTTGTGATTAAACACAGGCCCTTTCAGTCTTTTGGTGTAGGTTCTATGATACCCACAACCTCTCCCTTCCTGTTGTTTAACTATCAAGGTTTAGGTGCTAGCTCCTTCTTCCATTAGCCCTTTCTTGTTTGTAACCTCAGCTATGTCCTCATGTAAGCACACGATTGTGGGGTGGCCTAGAGTGGTTTGAGACCACACCACTTTTCTCCCTGCAATTCACTATCAGTGGCCATGTATCCCTCTAGCAATACCATGGTTTCAATTGCGTCCCGCTCTTAGATTTTTAAAACTCGATCATGTTTTGTCCTCGTAATTAAGCATGACCATCGATCTGGGATCTCAAGCGTTTCTTCTTGATCAACCATTGAGGTCTATCCTCCTTCTTCCTTGGTCAAATATCAGTTAGAAACCCTTTTCCTCCTTTCACACACACTCCCAGATATCCACGATCTAGCGACACGTTCCCTCCTTCCAAACCAACGACTACAATAGATTTCGCCTTCAAGAGTTTCAACTCTCAACCCTTGCTTCCTCTGCAGTACTTCCACCTAAATTTGATGATCTGTCGATGTGTTTTCCTCACATATTGATGTTTTTGGTTCACCTCGACTCTTTGTACTTCGGAAGTTTCAACTCTCAGTCTTCTCTTTCTCCCAGAGAACTTTCACCTGAAGACGACGATCTGTCAACGCGTGTCCCTCACAGATCGATGGTTGTGTTTCACTTCAACTCTTTGGGCTTCGAGAGCTTCAATTCTCATTCTTCTCTTTCTCCTGGAGTGATTTCAGTTGAAGATGATGATCTATCGACGCATGTCCCTCACATATCGACGGCTATGGTTCACTTTGACTCTTCAGGCTTCGGGAGTTTCAATTCTCAGTCTTTCTTTCTCCCAGAGTGCTTTCACCTGAAGACGATGATCTGTTGACATGTGTACTTATTAATTGGATGCTTATGATTTACTTTGAATCTTCGGAGTTTGTGAGTTTCAACTCCTTAACTGAAATCCTCGAAGTGACTTCCCCCGAAGTCCCAGATCTGTTGGCACGTAAACCCCCTGGCGACCAACGGCCAGGATGTACTTCGGATCTTCGGTGATTTCACTCTCTCCTTGTCTACAAACTTCTGAAGTTGTAGATATTGCACCACCTTTCCCTCTGGATGATGGATGGTCCCTAGCCTCTTCGGGACTTCGGCAAATCCTCGTTCCTATGTGCACATAGAAACTTAAAGCTCGTGCACTTTGCCAGATCCGATGATCCAAAATGATCTCGCTCCCTCTTAAATAGATCTTAGTCGATGACTCGTGAAACCTTCAGAAATTCATTCCCCTTGAATATTTATCCCACTATCTCTCTTTATCTTTCTCTCTTGAACCCTTTGACTCCTTAGAGGGTTACTTAGACACTTAGTCAAATTTTGGATCTCTGCACTCCTTGCAGCATATTCTTATGCAAGATTTAGCTTCTTGCGAGTGACTGTGCATGCCTTGCAGTAGTCCCTTTGCACTCCTTGCAAATGGAAAGTTCACACTATCTCTTTTGATCCTCTGAATCGAAACAGACTATGTCACTCCTTTTAGCAGATTCTCACGCAAGACTTAGTTTCTTGCGGGTAACTGTGCATACCTTGTAGTAGTTCCTTTTCAATCCTTGCAGATGGAAGTTTCACGCTATCTATTATGAGCTTCTGAGTCGAAACAGACTATGTCAATGCAGTCCTTGCGGACTATATACGCACCTTGCATGAACTCAATGAAGAGAAACTATTGAAACTTATCCCAACACTTCATAGTTTCATATACTCAACAACATAACTCATTCATTCATGAAAACAAAATAACATAGAATTGTAAAAAGTAGCAACACCATACATTGGATCAATTTTCCTCTATTATATTTATTCAAATGTAATGGCTATAGCTATGATAAAACAACAACTAAAAACTCGACAACAACTAAATCACAACAATCTCCTACTAATTTGCAACAGCCTCATTCGGGCATACAAAACCTCTATTTATCATAGAGGGATCCTAGGGTTCCCTTTGACTACTCGTCCACTCAAGGAAAAAAAAACTAATTGCTACTTAATTTTCGTTACATTAAAGTCTAGGAGTGAAACTCCCAGATCACTCGTGATCGTTCAACTCCCAAGTGTTTGATCTTCTTCAGTTTTTCAATCAGTTCAAAAAAGATTTGCAGGAAACGCCAGCGTTTAAGATTTTGAATGATTCAAAGGAGCCCTAAGGAATTGAGTTTTCTCTCCACGTGTGCTTGTTGACGATGCTCCTGCATCATACTCCCCTATACAAAAATTCATGGACTCCTATCCATGAGGTCATGCACTGACTATCCATGCTTCTGGATATCATCTTCAATTACACAACTGGCATCTTCTATCAGGTGTACCTTCCACTTAACCAAATATTCAAAATAGGTCTTCCTCCTGGTCTTCTTTCCAATCCTCTGATCAACGATCTTATCCATCTGTGGCTTTTATGCTATAGGCATTTTCTTTTCCCATTGAATCTTCTCTTGATCTTCTGATCTCTCTATGTCATCTTCCCTATAAGGATACAGGTCTGATATGTTGAATATGGGCAATATGCCCACATCATCTGGAAGCTCAATATCATAGGCATTTGCATCAAACTTCCTTAAGATATTACATGGCCCTATCTTCTTCATCTTCAAATTGTTATATGTTCCCCTTGGAAACATTTATTTTTTGAGATGTGCCAGAACCTAATCTCCTACTTCAAATTGAATCTCTCTGCGATGTTGATAAACTCAGCACTTGTACTATTGGCTAGAGTTTTGCAACTGTTCTCTAATCTGGCTATGGAGCTTCTGCATTTCTACAGCAAAATCTTCTGCTCTAGCGCTTCTGATCTCACTTTGTTCCAAGTCTCTCAACTCAGCTACTCCTCTTGTTTGCATTCCATACAGTATTTGGAATGGGCTCTTCCAATTGCTCCTATTTGGTGAATCATTGTATGCAAATTATGTTTGTGGTAGAATCTGATCCCACTGACTATGATGCTCAGTAACCAAACTCCTCAATAAGTTTCCCAAAATTTTGTTCACCACCTTAGTTTGTCCATCTGTCTAAGGGTGATAAGCTGAGATGAAGGACAAATCTATCCCCAACTTCTTCCACAATGTTCTCCATAAATGACCAATGAATTTGGCATCTCTGTCTGAGACAATACTTTTGGGTAATCCATGAAATCGAACAACTTCCTTGAAAAATAATTTTACAACATGTGTTGCATCACTAGTCTTCTGGCATGGGATAAAGTGTGCCATCTTTGAAAATATATACACCACCCCAAATATGGAATCACATCCTCTTCGTGTTCTTGGTAGTCCCAACACAAAATCCATGCTTATTGCATCCCAAGGTCTCTCTGGTATTGGCAATGGTTGATACAATCCAGTTTTATGTCTTTTTCCTTTTGCATGTTGGAAGATTCTACATTTGTTTACAAACTTGATCACTTTTGTTCTCATACCTGGCCAGTAATATGCACTGCTCAACTGAGAAAATGTTTTATCATGGCCTAAATGTCCAGCGAATCCTCCACTATGCTTTTCCTTCAAAAGGTTATCCCTCATTGATCATTTTGGTATGCACAATTGATTGCCCTTGAACAAAAATACCTCTTGAATCATATACTTTGTCCATTGGCTCCTGTCTCTCAACACAGGATTTGCACATGCTTCGTATGCTTCCTTGAAATCTGGATCATCACAATACATATCCTTAAGGTGTTCAAACCCCAAGGTCTTGACCTGAAATTCCTACAGAATCAGACATTTCTTGCTCAATGCATCAACAACTTTGTTAGCATTACCAAAAATATGTTTAATGACAAAAGTGAAATTTTGCATAAATTCTATCCACTTAGTGTGTCTCTGGTTTAAATTCTCCTGTCTGGTTATGAATTGTAAATCTTGGTTGTTGTGCAAGAAAAAATTCTTTGGAACAAGGTAGTGCCTCCATTTCTTCAAGGCTTGAATTATGGCATATAATTATTTATCATATGTGGAGTACTTTCTCTTAGTCTCATTCAGCTTCTCACTAAAATATGCAATTGGTCTATTATCTTGGCTCAAGACTGGTCCAATTGCAACTCCACTTGCATCACATCTCACTTGAAATTTCTTTCCAAAATTTGGTAAGAATAGAATTGGTCGTTCTATTATCTTCTCCTTCAATATATTGAATCTCCTCTCGGCCTCCTCTATCCATTTAAAATACTTGTGCCTCTTCTTCACTGTGTCCATCATTGGTGCACAACTCCCACTGAAATTTCTAATGAACTTCCTATAGAAACTTCTTAATCCATGGAAGCTTCTCACTTCAAACATACTCCTTGGTGATGGCCATTGGTTGATTTCTTTCAACTTCTCTATATCCATCTTCAATTCATTTGAAGAGATCACAAAACCCAAGTAAATGAGTTATGTCTTCATAAAGGAGGACTTCTTCAGATTTATCAACAACTTCTCCTATTGTAGTCTCCTCATCACAAATGTCAGATGTCTTATATGCTCCTCTTTAATCTTGCTAATGACCAATATATCATCTAGATATACAACTACAAACTTGCCAATGAAATCTTCCAATATTTCATTCGTCAACCTCATAAAATTAATTGGGGAATTTGTTAAGCCAAATAGCATAACAAGCCACTCATACAACCCTTCATTTGTCTTGAAGTTTTTTTTCCACTCATCACCTTCTCTCATTCTTATCTGGTAATATCCGCTTAGCAAATCTATTTTAGAAAATAAATTTTCTCCACTTAAACAATTCATTAAGTCATCCATTCTTGGTAAAGAAAATCTATACATGATGGTGATCTTGTTTATGGCTCTCAAGTCTGTACACATTCTCTATACTCCATCCTTCTTTGGACTCAACATAGTTGGTACTGTGCATGGACTCAAGCTTTCTCTGACAAAACCCTTGTCTAACAAATCCTGGACTTGGTTCTTTACCTCCTCATTCTCTTGAGGTGGTAATCTGTATGTTGCTTTGTTTGGCAGACTTGCTCCTGGTATCAAATAAATATGAAGGTTGATACTTCTGATGGGTGGCAATGAGTTAGGCAACTCATCCACTATTATGTCAGCAAAATTCTCCAACAGCTCTTGAACTTCTTCAGGCAAACCATCCATCGAAGTACTTGTAAGGAAAACTCTGGGTTTCCTCACTACAGCTAACTGCATCTCCTGTTCCTTATTGAACTCACTCGGGAGTTCCTTCCTACTCATGAGAAGTATGCTCATGATGGCTTCTTCTTTTACTTTGTTCTCCTCAATTGGCAACAACATGTGTGTCCTGCCATTCTTCTCCAAGGTGTAAGTATTTTTCTCCCATCATGAATGACATTTTTGTCAAACTGCCATGGTCTTCCCAAAACAACATGACATACATCCATGGGAATCACATCACATAGAATTTAATCTCTATATCATCCTATCTTAAATTCAACAAGGCATTGTTTAGTGACCATTACCTGGTGTCCTTTTTGCAACCATGATACTTTATATGGATTTGGATGTGCAGTTGTCTCCATATCTAATTTCTCCACCATCTCTGTGGATACTAAGTTATCAGTGCTCCCACTATCAATTATCACCTTGCATACTTTGTCTTTAGTCTTGCAAGATGCCATGAATAGACTATTCCTCTGCACTAGCTTTTGAATTTATGGCTCTGGTTTTAAAAAAACCTTCCTCAACATCAGGGATTTTCCATCCTCTGCACCTTCTGCTTCAACATCCTTTTTCTGTGTCTGAAATGTGAGCCTCACCTCCTCCTTATTTCTTTTTCTCGGGATATTCCCAAGACATGTGTCATGTCTTTCCATAGGCATAACACCTTACTTCCCCTCCTCTGCTTCTTCCTCTTCCTCTAGAAGAACTTCTTCCACCACCTTATCTTCCTCGGGAACTTCCTCTTCTTTAATAGTGACTGTGTGGTTTCTCAGTCCCGTCTTTGGGTTTTTGTGCCTTATCATGGGTAACTCCCTTGCCTTTTCTTGGGCTTATACCTTTGTTTCATTGACTATGTTTCCTCACCAACTTCTCCTCTGCCTTCAGAGAAATCTCATAAGCATCCTCTATTGTCCTCACTGACATCATGTTGATCTCATCCTAGATTTCATACCTCAGGCCATTAATATACCTGGAATATTTTTCCTCATTCTTCTCTCACTGGCCAGTCCTAATATTCATCTTGAATAACTCCTTTGTGTACTCTTTCACTGTCATACCTTTCTGTCTCAAGTTCTGCAAATTCCTGAACAAATTTATCTAATAATCTTTGGGCATGAATTTAGCCTTTAGTTTGGCTACCATTCTGTCCCAATTCTTTATCTTATGTTTGCCTTTGCTTCTCCTCTCAGCCTATAGTTCATCCCACCATAGTGTTGCATGTCCTTTGATTCTAGTGATAGCATGTCACACATTGTTCTCCTCATCGACATCTTTGTAGTCAAAATATTTGTCCATGGATCTTATCCAATCTAGCAATTCTTCAGCATCCAAGTTGTCTTCATACATTGGGATCTCTATCTTTTCTCTAGTTCCCAATTTAACAACTACTCTCATCAAGTGTTCCTCGGAAAAAAATTCCCCTGCAGCTTCTTTGACTTCTATTTCTTCACTTTCTGCATCACTGATGTCCCCAACATCAGGTGCCCTCCTCTGCGCTACCTCCATCGCCTCTAATATTGCACGAAGCTCTCTCATTTCTCTTTCTACAACATGATTGGATAAAGGTGGTTCCACACATCTCCTTGGTGGCATTGTGTTGACTACTTCTCACACACAGAGTACAACTTTGATCTCTCTTTCATTTCATAAAAATAATTTTGAGTTGCGATACCACTTGATGCAGACCCCCCTGTTCTCCCTCGAGGTTGCATGAACTCCCGGTCAAGGATCTTTGATTCTTGGAGCCGAATAAGATCTTTGAAACCTTAATGGTCTGAATTGTGATTAAACATAGACCCTTTCAGTCTTTTGGTGTAGGTTCTATGGTACCCATAACCTCTCCCTTCATTTTGCTGAACTATCAAGGTTCAGGTGTCAGCTCCTTCTTCTGTTAGCCCTTTTCTGTATGTGACCTCAGTTATGTCCTCATGTAATCACACTATTGTGGGGTTACCTAGAGTGGTTTGATACCACACCACTTTTCTCCCCACAATTCATTATCAGCTGCCTGTTGGATTACTGAGAGGGGGGATGAATCAGTAATAGAGAAATTTAATCCTTTTTAACCATATAATCCAAGTGTTATATCAATGAATCATTATCATCCAATAACTACATAGTAAATAATCAATGAACAAATGAACAAACACACACATACACAATACACCAGTGTTTTCCATGGAAACCCAAATCGGGAAAACCACGAAATGATTTTCTTATGTGTCTTGAAGAATCACATTCATTGGAAGCACCAAATTTCTTTGTTTTCTAGCTGCAACTATAAGTATGCTCCAACCCCCTAGTTTCTCAGGATACAACCTGAGGGAAGCTCCAACTCCCCAATTCTCTAGCTACAACCAGAAGGAGGCTACAACCCCCTATGTTCTCTGGATACAACCACATGTCCTTGCCCCATCTAACTGCACTGAAGTATAATTAGAATGATGGAACCACTATCACACTATCATTGTCAGATATACCATTGTAAACATGTACCAATAAATCTGAACCATGCATCAACCTGTACCTCAACTTGTAATCAACTTGTACCATAAACAAGTGCATCAACCATGCACCAACCTATACCAAACAACATGTAATTAACCTGTACCATAAAAAAGTGCATCCAACCATGTACCAAGTATGTACCAATCATGTGTCAACTACTCAT
>JASDQU010736402.1:215991-240286 GCA_032191745.1 Picea mariana | reverse complement strand
TTGTAAACCTATACCAATAAAAATGAACCATGCATCAACCATGCATCAACCTGTACCTCAACCTGTAATCAACATGTACCATAAACAAGTGCATCAATCATGCACCAACCTGTACCAAATAACATGTAATCATCCTATACCATAAACAAGTGCATCCAACCATGTACCAAGTATGTACCAATGATGTGTTAACTACTCGTCAACTATGACTCATCAGTATATACCAACATCATCAACTATACACCTCATGTATGTGCCAACTCATCAACTACTTGTCTCAACCATGTACTCAACATGTACCTCAACCAAAATCCCTCATCAATTTCATCATCCAAATCTGATTTGTAGCTCTGTAATAGACCTGGTGTATATGATAACATTCCTCCAAACCGTCCTTAACTTCAACAACAAGAGACTAGCATTTTCATCATACTTTTCTTTAGTCTCACATGCCTAGTTTTGGATTAGTCAACAACCCTAACTTGAAGTAATCATAACTTTGTACCTGTAATATATAAAGATTTGAAACTAATACATAATTTTTATCAGTGTGTTTTATGCAATTTCTCCAGGTTCCACTACTTGGAACCTCTCATAAAAGGAGTTATAGCAAAAATGGCATACCTTGCTGAATTCTAGATTATTCTAGAGAGCGGCCTTGTAGAGCGTGCCCTGCACGGAATATTTGTTGAATTGATTGAAAACTGTTACATAAAATACTAACGACTGTACCCTAAAAAAAAAATTTGGTTTCACTAAATTTGGATCTTTTATGAAGAAGTTATGACGTTTGTACCCAAAACACCGGTTTTTGACTAGTTTCAGGACTAGCCAAAAACCCTATTTTTCATGGAGTGTAACTCCAAAAATACAATGACCCACAAGCTGATTTTTTTACCACAGATACTTGGATATGTTTTATCATTGGAATAGAAATTTAACATTTTGAATCATTATAAAAAAAAATGTTATAGCGAAAATGGTGAGATGACCTGTAAATAACATACCTTAGAAAGCACCATCAAAAGAATTTATCCTTCCTTGAATTTCAGTCTTCTTTTCTTCACCTTCCCTCAGAATTTCGGTTTAGATATCCTTGGTTACCTCAGAAACCTATATATATTCAATATTCTCAAGTGTGATTAAAATTAGAGAGCCTTGCCTCTTATTTATACTCTCCAAGTAGCTTCCTTAAAAACATTGTCTAGGTCACTTGGCCCCACTTTCCTTATTTTAGGGTTAACCCACTTCTAATTTCTCCATTAAATTTATTATTGAAATAATTTATTTTTCATTCACTTTGAATTATAATACACTCATTACTTCACTTTATTATTTACCTTTTAAAATCTCTTAAACCACTTTGACTACTTTGAACTTTTGGGGCTTCTATATGACATATGAGGGTCCTCCAACTTCGTAAGGTCGTAACTCTCAAACCGTGAGGCATTATGTGACATTCCACATACCACTAGAAATGGAATGACATGTAATATCCATATAGAATATTATTATCTGAAAATATATCATAACTCATACCGTTATCTATCAAACAAACTTGGGTCCATTACATAAACCTGGGGTCTCCAACTTCTCACGGCCATAACTCTCTAACCGTGAGGAGTTATGTGACGTTCCACATACCACCGGAAATGGAATGACAATAACTATACATCTAGGATATTTTACCTGACAAAATCATTGTCCTTCATCTCATTATTCCACAATTAAGCATGGGTTCTCTTACTCTGCAAAGTGTCTTCCCGTGAGGGATTTCACCATAAGGGGACCACTTTGGAGTTCATCCATCTTTACTTCTTATCAACCATGACAAGACAATAATGAGTCATATTTACATCAAAAAATCTTGGGTCCATTACCCAAACCTTTGTGCTGCGGGGATTTCTTCAAGGGTTGACATCAATGACAACCAACCTTAATCAACAATCCCCCCCTTTGGCATTCATGGAAACACTCTAATGCAATACTGAAATCATATCACTCATGCTCCCCCTGCAACCATGCCTCTATTGTTTGTATCTGATACATCTCCCCCCCCTTTGTCATCAATGACAAAGGTATCTTTCCATCTGGGGTTTCTCCCCCTAATTGAACTGTCCTCTTATGGTGCTTCCTTGTGTACATCTAAGACATATAAGATAAGCATTCAAAAATAATTCATTTTGGAGTAGAAATAACTCCAAGTCTTTGGAGAAGATATTCAAAGGCTTCCCGTGGAAGTGGTTTTGTAAAGATGTCCGCCACTTGTTTTTTTGTGCAAAAATACTCAACTCTGATGTTCTTTTCTGCAACCTGTTCCCGTAGAAAGTGTTACTTGATTGGAATGTGCTTCATCTTGGAGTGCATCACCGGGTTTTTTGAGATACTGATGGCACTTGTATTATCACAATATATTGAAATGGGCTCATCATACTCAACCTGTATATCTGTCAAAGTTTGTTTCATCCAAAGAACCTATGTACAACATGTTGTTGCTGCAATATGCTCTGCCTCGGCTGTAGATAGAGATACTAATGATTGTTTCTTGCTTAGCCATGATACCAAACACTCACCTAAGTAGAACGTTGCTCCACTGGTGCTTCGTCAGTCATCAATACAACCTGCCCAATCTGCATCTTTGTAGGCAATAAGTGATAGATATTTTCCTTTTGGATACCATAATCCAAAATCTTATTTTCCTTTGATATATCTAAAAATCCTCTTTATTGCTAATACATGTGATTCCTTTGGTGCTGCTTGAAATTGTGCCACCTGTCCAACTGCTTGCATTACATTTGGTCTGGATGCTGTCACATATAGTAGGCTCCCAATCATTGATCTGTATTGCCTCTGATCATTAGACTTCGAATCATCATCTTTGCTCAACTTACAACTAGTTTGCATGGGAGTGATAACTGGTTTGCAATATTCCATTCCGAACCTCTTTAGCATTTCTCTGATATACTTGGTTTGAGAAATAAAAATTCCTTGGTTTCTTTGACGTATCTGAAGTCCCAGAAAGAAGGATAGTTCTTCAAGTAACGACATTTCAAATTCATTTTGCATATCTTTTGCAAATTTCTAGCTTAACCTGTCATCATCACTACCAAAAATGATATCATCAAAATAAACTTCAACTAATAAAATATTACCTTGACCTACCTTGATGTAGAGGTTCTTTGATGCACTTCCATTTCTGAGCTCTGCCTGTTGCAGATACTTATCCAGTCTAGAGTACCATGCTTTAGGAGCATGTTTTAGACCATACAAGGCCTTCTTTAATTTACATACATAGTCTGTGTTCTCTGACAACTGAAATCCTTCTGGTTGTTCAATGTAGACTTCTTCTTCAAGTTCCGCATTCAAAAAATATTATTTTACGTCCATCTGATATACTTTAACATTTTTGGAGCATACATAAGCTAAAAGTAAATGGATTGCTTCCATTCTAGCAATTGGGGAAAATGTCTCTTCAAAGTCGATTCCTTCAATCTGTTCATATCCTTTACATACCAATCTAGATTTGTTCCTTGTAACCTGTCCATGTTCATTCAATTTATTCCTTGTGCCGATCACATTCTTATTCTTTGGTCTTGGAACTAATTCCCAAGTGTCATTTTTCTCTATTTGATCCAATTCCTAATCCATGGCCTTATTCCAAAATTCATCCTTGCTGGCTTCTTCAAAACAGTTTGGTTCAATTGTAGATAAGAGTGCTAGGTGTGTTTGTTCTGGTGAACGGATTGTTCTTCTAATCTCAACTCCTGCATCTTTGTTTCCAATAATCTGATCTGAAGGATGATTCTTTTGTACTTGTTTGCTAGGTGTCTTTGGAGATACTTTATGAACTTGCTCTTCTTCTTTTGTAGGATTCTCTTCATCTTCATCTTCCTCTTCTACTTCTTTTTCATCTTCTTCTTCGAAAAGTTGTTCCATTGATTTGTTTTCTTCTTCCTTTCATTATGGTCTATCTGTTTCATCAATTGTTACGTTGATGCTTTCCACAAATTTGTTCAATATTAGATTGTAACACTTGTATGCTTTCCTTGTACTTGAGTAACTAACAAGTATTCCTTTGTCCACACGAGAGTCAAACTTTCTAATTCTTCCATCTTCTCTTTTGATGTAGCAATTGCTTCCAAAAACTCTAAAGTGCTTCACATTTGCTGGTCTTCCTTTCCATAGCTCGTAGGGAGTTTTATCAGTGTTGTTTCTAAGAATTACTTTGTTTTGAATGTGAACTATTGTATGCACTGTCTGTGTCCAAAATATATTTGTCAATTTGAAATCCATTAGCATTGTTCAAGCCATTTCTTGTACTGTCAAGTTCTTTCTTTCAACAACTTCATTTTGTTGAGATGTCCTAGCAACAGAGAATTGCCTTTTTATTCCATGATTGCTACAGTAGTCCATAAATTCCTTTGAAGTGAACTCTCCTCCATTATCAGATCTCAAACATTTGATTCTTGAATCCATCTCATTTTCAACAATTTCCTTGTAGATCTTGAAGTTTTCAAAAGCTTCTGACTTGTTCTTGAGAAAGCAAACTGCATTCATTGTTGTATAATCATCAACTAATAACATAAAGTATTTTTCACCTTTTAAGCCCTTTGTTGTAGTTGGTCCAACTAGATTAGTGTGCACAATTTCCAGTGGTCTTGTTGTTGAATATTCCTTTGATTTGAACCCGGTCTTTGTTTGCTTTCCTTGTTGACAATGCTTGCATAAAGTTTTGGTTGGTTTCATGATCTGGGGCATTTCTCTGACTGCTTCTCTTTTGCTGACTTTGACAAGGTTATCAAAATGCATGTGACCCATTCTTCTATGCCATAGCCAACTTTCATCTTCCTTTCCTATACAACACTTTTCATTTCCAATTTCACTTAACACATATATGTTGTTTGAAGTTCTTGCAGTTGTACTAACAAATTTCCCTGAACCTTCTTTTCTTATCTCACACTTTTCTGAATCGAAAGTAAGTTTATGACCTTGGTCACACATTTGACTCACACTTAGAATATTATGTTTCATATCTTCTACCAGTAGAACATTTTGTGCCTTTTCATTCTTGTTCCCAATTCGAGCTGTGCCTTCTCTAATGATTTTGGATGAATTAACATTTCCGAATGAGACTGATCCATTTTTTTTTTTTCTTTTAGTAATGTAATAAATTTGTCTTTACCACCTGTCATGTGTTTTGAACATCCACTATCAACATACCAACCGTGTTTCTTCTGCTTAGCTTGTAGAGCGACTGTGCATTCTTCATTGTTATATTGATCTTGCTTTATTATCCATGTCGTTTTCTGAGGTTCTTGTCTGTGACTGTTGTTATTCTTTTGAGGTTCTTTAGGAGAGACTGTGATTCTGCAATCCTTGGCCATGTGTCCAAAATTGTTACATTTGTAACATTCCACTTCAATGCTCAAATATTCAAACCTGTTGTAACTTCTTCTTGGTGTGTCACTAGGTCTCATTGAATAATCCCTTTGTGTATAACTCTCAAAGTTGTTACTGTTCCTGTTGTTAGCTCTGCAATTCATAGCTTTATGTCCAAAATTACTACATGCATAACATAAACCAAAAAATATAGTTTGATTCTTGGGACTTGAAGATCTTCTGAAAGGAGATGCTCTTATGAATCCTTCTTCTTCTTGAGGCATATCTGTCTGTTGTTGATTCTGAAATCTGAATCTTCTTGGTGGAGGAGTGTCCCTGTAATATTCATTGTATATCTTCCTATCCTCTTTGATTGTTTCTGCATAGCTCTTTGGATTTGTTTCTTGTTCTGTTGTTTTGGAGCATGATCCCTTTTATGTCTAATTGTATCCAAGTCCGGACTTGTCAAGATGAGATTTTTGACTGTTGATAATATCATTCAGAAATTTTGAGCTATTCTGCATATTTTTCTTTTGAATATCCTTTCTTAGTGTGACAACCTCTGCTTCCAAGTTTCCGATGATCTTGTCCTTTTATTCTAGTTGTTCTTTGAGTGCTTCTTCAATTCTTTTATCTTCTTTTATTTGAACCTTCAATTTGTGATCATTTGTTCTAGTTCTCAAGTGTCCTTTTTTTTATCTAGTTCTGCTTGTAGTTTCTTGCTTTTCTTCATTTCTCTTCTGATAACTTCTATGGCACACATTAATTCTTCTCGATAATCAACTTCTGCCTCTTCAATTTCTTCTTCGACTTCTTCACATTCTTCTTCGGCTTATTCATATTCTTCTTTGGAGTCTTCTTTTTCAGAGTCTTTAACTGCCATGAATATAACTCTTCCTATCTCATTGTCATTGACTTCATCTTCATCTGATGATGAGATGTCTTCTTTGGTGTATAATCTTTTCTTGAAAACTTTCTTTGTAGTTATTTTGCCTTTATATGTGTGTTTTCCTTTTGAGTAACCCTCATCATTTCTCTTTTTCTTATGAGGACATTTGTTAGCAAAATGACCAATACCATCACAATTAAAACAAATTAAAGGGAGATTACCTCTATACCTACCATTGGTTCCCTTGTTTAGTATTTTGATGAAGTTGGCCACTTCTTCATCATATTCTAAGGCGTCACTATTGCTGCTATATTCTTCTTGTTCCTTTTTATTTTTCTTTTATCTTTTGGATGCCTTGAAGGTTGCTTCTTTTACATCTGGATTTTCCTGCTCAGTTCTCATTTCATATGATGTGAAGATTCCATGCAGTTTATCCATGCTTATTGAGTCCAGATCTGATCTTTCTTCTAGTGTTGATATCTTAGGGTTGAATCTCATAGGAAGAGATCTTAGTATCTTTTGAACAATTACAGATTATTCAATTTCTTCTCCCAATCCTATGATTGCATTCACTATTTCATCGACTCATAAGAAGTAGGTTGCGATATATTCATCTTCCTTCATTTTTAGTTGTTTGATTTGACCTCTCTAAGTCTGAAGCTTTGTTGCTTTGACTTTTGTATCTCCTTCATAAATATTTTGAAGCTTGTCCCAAATCTCTTTAGTGGATTTACAATGTGCAACTTCAGTGAATACCGTATCACTGAGACCATTCAAAAGTGAATTTGTGGCTTTGGAATTATTCTCACTGAGTTTTACTACTTTGTCATTTGTTGGTGGAACTGCTAGTGCTGTGTATCTATCTAAAATTGATTGCCAAACTTGAAATCCATGTGCCTATATATATCTCCTCATCCTTATGCTCCAAAAAGCATACTTTTGTCCATCAAATTGTGGTATTCCATTTTTGTATGAGTTGGTACTCTCTATGATCTACCTTTCAGTGGTTAAACTGATTTCTGAAGGAACCTACTCTGATACCAATTGTTGGATTACTAAGAGGGGGATGAATCAGTAATAGAGCAATTTAATCATTTTTAACCATATAATCCAAGTGTTATATCAATGAAGCATTATCATCCAATAACTGCAAAGTAAATAAGCAATGAACAATTGAACAAACATACACATACACAGTACACCATTATTTTATGTGGAAACCCAAATCGAGAGAAAACCATGGAATATTTTTTCTTATATGTCTTGAAGAATTACATTCATTGGAAGCACCAACTTCCTTTGTTTTCCATCTGCAACTGGAAGGAGGCTCCAACCCCCTAGTTTCTTAGGCTACAACCTGATGGAATCTCCAACTCCCCAATTCTTTGGCTACAACCAGAAGGAGTATACAACCCCCTATGTTCTTTGGCTACAACCAGAAGGTGGCTACAACCACCTATCCTTGCCCCATCTTGCCACCCTGAAGTAGAAGTAGAATGATGGAACCATTGTCAACCTGTCACTGTGAGATATATCGATGTAAACATGTACCAATATATTTGAACCATGCATCAACCATGCATCACCCTGTACCTCAACCTGTAATCAACCTGTAACATAAACAAGTGCATCAACCATGCACCAACCTGTACCAAATAACCTATAATCATCTTGTACCATAAACAAGTGAATCCAACCATGTACCAAGTATGTACCAATCATGTGTCAACTAATCATCAACCACGACTCATCAATATGTACCAACATCATCAACTATACACCTCATGTATGTGCCAACTCATCAACTACTTGTCTCAACCATGTACTCAACATGTACCTCAACCAAAATCCCTCGTCAATTTCATCATCCAAATCTAATTTTTAGCTCTGTAATAGACCTAGTGTATATGATCACATTCATGCAAACCTTCCTTAATTTCAACAACAAGAGACTAGCATTTTCATCAAACTTTTATTTAGTCTCACATGCTTAGTTTTGGATTAGTCAACAACCCTAACTTGAAGTAATCATAACTTTGTACCTGTAATGTATAAAGATATGAAACTGATACACAATTTTCTTCAGTGTGTTTTATGCAATTCCTCCAAGTTTCACTACTTGGAACCTCTTAGAAAAGGAGTTATAGCAAAAATGGCATACCTTGTTGAATTCTGGTTTATTCTAGAGAGCGACCTTGTAGAGTGTTCCCCACACAGAATATTTTTTTAATTGATATGAAACTATTACAAAACATACTACAGACTATACCCTAACCAACACATTTAGTTTCACTGAATTTGGATCTTTTAGGAAGAAGTTATGACGTTTTTACCCGAAACACTTTTTTTTTACTAGTTTTAGGACTAGCCACAAACCCTATTTTCCACGGAGTGTAACTCCAAAAATACAATGACCCACAAGCTGAATGTTTTACCACAGATACTTGGATATGTTTTCTCAATGGAATAGAAATTTCATGATCTGAATCATTATAGAAAAATAGTTATAGCGAAAATGGTGAGATGACCTGTAAATAACATACCTTAGAAAGCACCATGAAAAGAATTTATCCTTCCTTGAATTTCGGCCTTCTTTTCTTCACCTTCCCTCCGAATTTTGGATTAGATATCCTTGGTTACCTCAAACACATATAGATATTCAATATTCTCAAGTGTGATTAAAATGAGGGAGTCTTGCCTCTTATTTATACTCTCCAAGTAGCTTCCTTAAAAACATCTTCTAGGTCACTTGGCCCCACTTTCCTTATTTTAGGGTTAACCCACTTCTAATTTCTTCATTAAATTTATTATTGAAATAATTTATTTTGTATTCACTTTGAATTATAATACACTCATTGTTTCACTTTATTATTTACCTTTTAAAATCTCTTAAACCACTTTGACTACTTTGACCTTTTGGGGTTTCTAGATGACATATGAGGGTCCTCCAACTTCGTAAGGCCATAACTCTCAAACCGTGAGGAGTTATGTGACGTTCCACATACCACCAAAAATGGAATGACATGTACTATCCATATAAAATATTATTATCTGAAAATATATCATAACTCATACCGTTATCCATCAAACAAACTTGGGTCCATTACCCAAACCTGGGGTCTCCAACTTCTCATGGCCATAACTCTCTAACCGTGAGGAGTTATGTGACGTTCCACATACCATCAGAAATGGAATGACAAGAAATATCCATATAGGATAGTTTACCTGAAAAATTCATTGTCCTTCATCTCATTATTCCACAATTAAGCATGGGTTCTCTTACTCCGCAAAGCATCTTCCCGTGAGGGATTTCACCATAAGGGGACCACTTTGGAGTTCATCCATATTTACTTCTTATCAACCATGAAAAGACAATAATGAGTCATATTTACATCAAACAATCTTGGGTCCATTACCCAAACCTTTGTGCTGTGGAGCTTTCTTCAAGNCTTACTCCGCAAAGCATCTTCCCGTGAGGGATTTCACCATAAGGGGACCACTTTGGAGTTCATTCATATTTACTTCTTATCAACCATGAAAAGACAATAATGAGTCATATTTACATCAAACAATCTTGGGTCCATTACCCAAACCTTTGTGCTGTGGAGCTTTCTTCAAGGGTTGACATCAATGACAACCAACCTTAATCAACAATTTCTTTAAATTCCAAAAAAATCATCTTTGTTGTTTCAGAGGGCATATTATTGGGACATGTGATCCCAAAAGATAGAATTTTGGTGGACCCAGAAAGGAAAGAAGTTATTCTACAAATTCCCTCACCAAATAGCAAAAAATCAATGCAATCATTCTTTGGAAGAATCAATTTTGTAAGAAGGTTCATCCTAGATTTCACTGAAATTGTGAAGCCACTTCAAAGAATGATAAAAAAAGACATTCAGTTTAAATGGATGCCACTGGAAAAGAAATCATTTGAAAATATCAAATTTTTCATAGTTACTGCTCCATCTCTATGGATTCCATATTTCACTAAAGATTTCTTGTTATATACATTTTCATATTATCACTCCCTAGAAGTGCTCACGTAGAAATATGAACAAGGAGATGAGTAGCATGTCGCGGTGATGAGCACTGGATTACAAGGTGCGGAACTGAACTATCCCCTAGTGGATAAGAAAAAATTTGCTATCCATAAATCCATCAAACAATTCAGACCTTATATCCTAAAAAATCATAAAAAAGTCGTCGTCCCTTAGCCAGAGGTCAGGTCATTGTTTGTTCAAAGAGAAATTGGAGAGTAACGATGAAATTGGATGATAGCCTTACAAGAATACAACCTTGAATTTAAATCAGCCAATGTCATGAAAGGTCAAGGATTAAAAAAATGAGTGAGGAAAGGTACCAGTGATGAAGAACAAGAAGAGGATGGGTGGAAAGATGAACCAATGATGTACACTCAACAAGTTCCATATGTCCCAGCCATTGAGGGTTCATACTATAATGACCTCAAATATTACTTGCAACATGGCATAGCCCCTGATTACCTTAATGTTAAGCAGAAAATAGCACTTAGGTTGAAATATTTGCAATATCAGTTGTTGCATGGCATTCTATTTAGAAAGAACTATGATGGGGTGTTACTCAGATGCCTTGAGAAACAAGATTTTTTCAAGGTCCTGAAGGACATGCATGATGGACTTGCTAGTGGCCATTTTTTGGGAGACACAACAGCTCACAAAGTACTGAGAGTTGGATATTATTGGCCCACTCTATTCAAGGACGCACATACATATTCAAGAATTTTTTAATCATGCTAGAAAGCTATAGGGATAGAATGCAAAGTGGATACTCCACTCCAACTTGTTGTTACTGAATAACCCTTCAAACAATGGGGTCTAGACATCATTGGTGAGATTAATTCACATTCCTCCAAACAACACAAGTATATTCTTACCACTACATATTATTTTACATGATGGATTGAAGCAATACCAATGGTAAAAGTAAATGAAGAGGTAGTGATTAGTTTTCTTGAACAAAAAATCATCACAAGGTTCAAAGTTCCTAACTCTCTAGTGTTCGATTACACAACTTATTTTTTTATATTTAAAACTATATGAGTTTGTATTAGAGAAAGGGATCATTTTGAAGTATTTTGGCAATTATTACCCTCTGGGAAATGGCTTAGCAAAATCCACAAACAAGAACATAATATGTATCCTCAAACGAATTGTGGTTGATCACCAGAGAAATTGGCACAATGCTCTATCGAATGCCCTCTGGGATGATCATGTCACTCCTAAGGCCGCCATAGGAATTTCTCCATATTTCCTCATTTATGAGAAATAAGTCGTCTTACCCTCAAATATTTACCTACCTTCCCTACAAATCACTTAGCAATCCTGAGGAAGAGAGTTCCCCGTCATTCAACAACACATAAATATCTTGCTAAGTTTAGAAGAGAGTCACATTGAATCCTAAAGAAAGCTTGAATCTCACCAACATACTGTGAAACAATGGTTTGATAAGAAATTTGTTGGTGAAAAAGAATTCCAAGTTGGGGATTTAGTCCTCAAATGGGACAAGCCACATGAAGATAAAGGGAAACATTCAAAATTCCAGCAACTTTGGCTTAGCCCTTATGTAATCAAATAAAAAATTGGCCAAGGCACATTTCGGTTACAAAACCTTCAAGAGGAAATTGATCCCCTCCTTGTTAATGGAAAAATACTCAAACATTACATCAGCTAGTTGTTGAGGTTTCTTTCACTCATACATAAATAATTTTTTCCTCTTTTTGGTTTTGTTGTGTTTTTTTCTTTTGTTTTGTTTCCTGATTGTTTCCCAGTATGTTTTGATTAGATTTTTTTTTTATTCTCCTTAAGAGCTGACACCCGATTCTTAGTCCCATGTAGCTTCATCCTAGTCATATGTTTAAATCGTAGCACATATGGTACAGATAGCCTAATGTCTTTGTCATATGGTGCTAAATCCACATATCTCCCCAGACATGTAAGCCCCATTATGCACTATCCCAAGTCAGATCTAGTGGAGGAACATAGCTTATCAATACACAAAGACAATGGAGAGAAATAGAGATCCATGAGACTCAAATTAATAACAGATTGGTACATTATTTGAGCTAAAACAAAAATTCTTTATAAGAGATGTTCGCAGTATACCAGAAGTCATAACTCAGTAAGTTCACTCATCTATAATCATGTTAGCAGATCTCACTATCACAGGCGCCATCCCTAGTTCCTTTAAAGGTTAACTGGAATCCTTACATCCACCTCTCTCTCTCTAAACAAAAGAAAATAAAATATTATAAAAGGTAAAGGCTTGGGGAAAGGCTTTCCATATCAAATGGGACATGCAAGTAACTTCGTCAGGGCTATGGATTCTCACTGGTAGCAGAGAAAGGCTTGTGACACCAGGGTGACTCTGTCGGGGCTATGAATGCTCACTGACAGCGTAGAAACACTAGAGAAATGCAATACAACTTATATTTTCAACATTATTGAAGTTTTGTTCCTGCTATACTGCATACACCTCCACCTTACATTCATTTATCATATGAATAAAAACTAATTTGAAAGCAATTTGGTCAATAGAACAGTCTCACCCCGATTTTTGTTATCTTAGTTCTTTCAAAATCCAAGATATGGGACCTATACTTTCTATCTTATGATTTTTCATAATGGTTGCACCCTTCCTAAATTATATGTGGACATTATCTTGTAGAGATTCAAGGCCTCACCCAGTGTGTCGCCATTGGTTGTGATAAGCACTACAACCCTCCATTTTCCTTTATTCGCATTTGCATATCCCTTAGAAAATCGAGCCCCTCATTTTTCATGATTGAACGAACTTTTCTTTTTCCTCCCTTACATCAAATTTTCTATGAAATGTCATGTTCACTGTAAATAATCATGTGAAAAAATAAGTATTTGAGAATTTTGATTCTTTAGCAAGATAGAAGAAATCAACCAAGTTAATATTAACTCCTCTGATGTGAATCGGAGGAGTTACTTATAACTCCCCCATTTCTCATCGAAGGAGTATCTCCTTTCATTTCTAATTCCCTTACCCATTGCACAAATTAATATTAAATCCTCTGATATGAATCAGAGGAGTTAAGTCTAACTCCTCTTATTCATATCAGAGGAGTTTCCCCCAAGGTATCTGATGTCATCGGAAGACTTTGATGCAAGTCCTCTGATGAACATCGGAGGACTTTCCACTAATTTATCTGATGTTCATTGGAGAAATTCCTCTCAATTCAGTCGAACTTAATTATCTCACCAACCCCACATTTATTGCATTTTCCTCCGATCTATTTATGCAGTGACCACCATGCACTTTTCATTGTTTTACTAAATAGGTGGAAGAGAGGAGAGTTTCTTAAACCTAGAGAACACCAAATCATCACATCCAATATCAAGAATTATCACCATCTTTCATGTGGAATAAGGTCTAAAGGTACGAATTATTTTTAGACTAGCTGGGGTTAGGTTTTTCTTTTGAATATGTTCCTTCCATACTTCATTTTTATTTTCTTCTTGCATCAACCAACTTATTTTCCCCACTTTTATATCCTCAGTTGGATCTGCAAGTAGTGTATATTAATACAATGTTCTCCCTCATGTTGTCACCATAACAAGTTCCTTCGCAACCTGCATGAACTCTAAAACACCCTTCTAGTGAGCCCTAATGAAAAAAAACTGAAACAAACGAGTTCCCCAATCTTAGTGTGAGGATAGTGTTCAAATCCCTAAGTCCAGCAATATCCTTTTTCATCCCCACGGGTTCTCCATCAGGAGAGGTCTTCTTAACTTTTCTAATGTGATCAAAAGAGTTCTATGAAACTCCACCAATCTTACGACTATCACTCAGACCAATTAAATGTAACTCTTTCGACCATATCAGAGGAGTTCTAGTTAACTCATTCGATATGATCAGAGGAGTTTTGATTAACTTCACCGACTTTTGTAATATTTTGGGACACTTAATAACAAATATTCCGATGTGTTATCGAAATAGTTAGAACAAACTCCTCTGATGCACATCAGAGGAGTTGTTCTTAACCTCCCCAATAGGAACCTTTTCAAGAAACTCCTCATATGACTCCGAGCACTTAATATGAACTCCTCTAGTTTTCATCGGAGGAGTTAATATTTGGACCTCCGAGTTTACCTTTCAAAGATCATTTTTCACCCTTTCCTTCCCAATTGTTTACCAAGTTGCTCAAGCATTCCTACCATCGCTTGGACATCTTCAGAGGATGATTCTTTGTCCAACAGTTGTCCCAATGGTTCCTCTAGTATTTCAAATTATATAGTGTTGTCCCTTGACCAAGTTTTGGAGAACCTTGGTCATGTTTGACCAATTTTGGTACTTTGACAAGCTGGTCGAAGGCGGAGCGCAAGGCGAAGCGGAGATCATGGGATCTCAACCCCTTCTTAGGGAATTTTGGGGTTTAGGGTTTATGTAACGGGTATGGGATGTCGGCCCATGGTTTACCCATGTTTAGGCCCTTTGTAATGTATAAATAGAAAGCTAAGCGATGTAAGTAAGAGAGATCTAGTAGAATCGGCTTAGTGTGGACCTAGAGGCTTTGTGCATACTGTGTATTAAGAACTTGCAGAGCTAAGTGCAAGTGATTGTAAGAGGCTTGTGTGCAGATTGTAATAAGGCTTTGTGCTTAAACCTAGCTCAAGGAAGGAGGATCTAGCGAGATACGTGCAGATATCCTATCCTATGCGGAGTGGGTTCTTGTGGCTTTGTTCTTGTAGAAGATTGAAAGAAGACAGTAAAGAAGAGAAGAGTTGGTGGATGTAGCCCCACACTGGGGTGAACCACGTATATCATGTGTTGTGGTTTCTTTGTGCATTATAGTTGTTATGTTATTGATGTGATTTATGCTTAGTGCAGTGATATATGCTAGATGCATCTGATATAGTAGCTTAGTGCTTAGTAATTTGAATGAATGCTAGATCTAATCTATTTCTATATGTTAAGTGCTTAGATGTGAATAAGGGTTAAATATTGATGGATGATTATTGCTAAGTACTCTATTATTGTTGTAATCACAGATATGTGTCCTAGCTAGGTTGTAGACACTTGAGTCCTGCAACCGCCCCTGCCTCTACCTCAGGTGAGACTTCATCTGCTTCACAGGTGTTGCCAAAAGGGTCGATAGTTAGGGTTTTTTTGGTGTGTTGTTGAAGCATTGAACCCTGGATCTGCCCCTGTGCCAACAAATGGTTCCATTGTTGGGACCTGAAACTGTGATTGCTGGGAACTGAAGAAAAGAAATATTTGTGAGTAGATATGTTGCTTTAGTGCGTAGTATTCTATTTGACTACGAAGCTCTGTGCTAAGAAAGGAATCAGATCTGAAGAAAGAGGTAAGATCTTAAAGCTTTGTGCTCTGGGAAAGGTAAGATAAGTGAAAATTTGTGTTTCAAAAGAATGGATCTAGGTATGTTTGATAGATTTTGTCCTGGTCTAAAAACCAGGGAACAACTAGAAGAAAGAAGATTGGATATGAATAGATATGATAAGAATAGTAAAAGATATGTTATTCCTATGCATAGAAAGAATGTTTGGACTAACAAATGGATGCAGGATCCTAGAAATAATTTTTTGCAGGTTAGTTACTGTGATCCTACTGCATAGTACAGGAAAGGTTGGGAGTCATTTAAAAGAAAGAGAAGATTAACTCTTTGTTATAGTTGCAGAAGCCCAGGACATCTTGCTAAGGATTTCCATGGTAGAGGTCCTAGTTGTCTTTGTTGTCCAAATACGGTGTTGGTTTCGGTGGAAGTTAACGCCACCTTTAGAGGTGCCTTCCACCACCTTTCTTCAGCCATTGTGGTCTCTTTTTCAGCACATCCCCTCTCAGCAGTCCTGTAATATATATATTCATAATATTATTCACATTCATCGACCTTTTTCACAAGGTCCATTCACATCACACATTCACATTTCTGAGTTTGCCACAATACTTGGCAAGTATAGTTATTTTTATAGACTGGGGGAAACAGGGTGTTACAATTCCCTCCCCCTTAAAGGAACATCATCCTCGATGTTCTATCTATCAACTTGACATGCATGTATAGGTGTAAACAAAATCGGATATGCTCGTTTCATGGCATCCTCCATTTCCTATGTAGCCTCATCTGGGCCAAAATGTTTCCACTGCACCTTGACCTGTGCAATGGTTCGGTTCCGGAGTGGGGTTTCCTTTATATCCAGTATGCATTGAGGTTCTAGTAGAAACTCTCCCTCCAGTTCCACCTGGATCACAAACCAATCAATTATATGATTAGCATCATGTACATATTTCTTTAATAATGAAACATGGAAAACATTGTGTGCTTTTACTGTGGGAGGAAGTGCTAGCCTATAGGCTATAGGTCCCACTCTATCTAGGACCTCAAAGGGTCCACAATACTGAGGTGCTAACTTGGCACAAGCTCCCATTTTTAGGGGAATTTTCCTGAGCCTAACCCTGAGATATACATGATCTCCCGTTTTGAACTCTCTTGGAGTTCTCTTTTGGTCGGCATAACTTTTCTGTCGGTTCTGAGTGATCTTCAGGTTTTGTTTTATCTGAGTCACTTGCTATTCCATTTCTTTCAACATGTCGGGTCCAAAAGAAATCATTTTTATGGGATTACTCCAATTGACTGGAGTGTTACATGGTCTACCATAGAGGACTTTGAAGGGACTCATCTTTAAGGATGCTTGGTAGTCGTTGTTGTAGGCGAATTCTACCAGTGGCAGGTAGTCTTCCCACTTCTTGGGTTGATGCATTACATGCATTCTTAGCATGTCTTCAAGTATTTGGTTCACTCTTTCTGTTTGTCCGTCGGTTTGTGGGTGATAGGCAGTGCTAAACAACAATTTGGTTTCTAATCCAGCCATCAGTGATTTCCAAAAGTTAGAAGTAAATTACATGTCTCTGTCAAACACGATCTCTTTCGGCATACCATGCAGTCTGAATATCTTTTGCATGAGTACCTGGGTGATATCGATTGCTTTGCAAGTGGATTTAACAGGGATGAAATGGGTAGACTTGCTCAATTTATCCACCATTACCATGATGGTGTCATTCTGTTTGGTTGAGGTCAGTAATCCAGTGATGAAATCCATGGAGATGGTTTCCCATTTCCATTCTGGGATTGGTAGAGGTTGTAATGATCCTGTCAGGTGTCGGTGTTCTGCTTTAACCTGTTGGCACTCTATGCATTTGGCCAAGTACTCGACTATGTCTTTCTTCATTCCAGGCCAATAGAATTGTCTCCTAGTGGTCGTGATCATCTTCTGGTATCCTGGATGACCAGAATAGGGTCTTTTATGTAGTTCATCCAGTATGAACCTCTTCAAGTCGTCATAATCTAGAATATAAAATCTGCTTCTGTAAGTGAGAATACCTCCTTCGGTCATCTGGTAGCCTTCATATTTTACTTTTGCAGGTTCTTGTTGTAGGTACATGGTCACGGTCTGGACAAAGGGATCTGTTTCTTGTGCATTTCTGATTCTTTCCTTGACATCTGTCTCGTAGGTGCTCACTGCTGCCAGGTGAATTGTTTTCATACTTCTACTAAGGGCATCGGCCACTCTATTTTCCTTTCCTTTAATGTGTTTGATTTCAAAATAAAACTCGCTAAGGAGGGCCATCCACCTAGCTTGCCTAGCATTGAGATTTGGTTGATCAAACAGGTATCATAATCCACAGTGATCTATCATAAGTACAAACTTTCTTCCAAGGAGGTAATGCCTCCACATTTTCAAGGCATGCACTATGGTAGCTAGCTCTAGATCATGGGTCACATAGTTGACTTCATGCTCGTTCAATTTTTGAGATTCATAGTAGATCACACTTCCTTCCTACATAAGGACTCCTCCGAGCCCTTCCTTACAGGCATCTGTGCACACAAGGAAGTCAGCTTCTGGATTGGCGATGTTCAACATGGGTGCATGGGTCAGTAGATGTTTCAGGGTTTGAAATCTTTCTTCACATTTCTGTGTCCACAGGAATTTTTTCCCCTTCTTTTGGAGGGCAGTGATTGGACAACCAATCTTGGAGAATCCTTTTATAAATCTCCTATAGTATCCTGCTAATCCCATAAAGGATCCGATGTCCGAAACATCCTTTGGGCTAGGCCATTCCATGATAGACCTGATTTTTTCGGGGTCTACCGCTACTCCTTCTTCGGAGAGAACATGGCCTAAGTAATGTATTTGCTTCTGGAAGAATTCACATTTTCTGAATTTGGCATAGAGTTGATGTTCTCTTAGCACTTGCAGCACAAGTCTAAGATTCTCTTCATGCTCTTTTCTGTTCTTGGAGTAAATTAATATATCATCAATAAAAACAAGCACAAATTTGTCTAGGAATTTGCTAAGTACATTGTTCATCAAGCACATAAAAGTGGCAGGGGCATTGGCCAACCCAAATGGCACCACCACAAACTCATAGTGACCATACCTCATTCGGAAGGCAGTTTTATGGATGTCTTCACCCTTGATTCGGACTTGATGGTATCCCGACCTCAAATCAATCTTTGAGAAAATAGACGCACCCCCAAATTGATCGAACAGGTCATCGATCCTAGGCAAGGGGTACTTGTTCTTTATGGTTACCTTATTGAGTTGCCTATAATCTATACACAGTCTAAGGGTACCATCCTTCTTTTTCACGAACAGGATTGGTGCTCCCCATGGAGACACATTGGGCCAAATATAGCCCTTATCCATCATTTCTTTTAATTGCAACTTGAGTTCAACTAACTCGGGTGTGCTCATCCGGTAGGGTGTCCACCGGCACTGCTCTCGGTGCAAGTTCTATCGAGAAGTCTATGTTCCTTCTCGGAGGTAAACCCGATACCTCTTCCGAAAACACATCTCTATATTCTCTCAGGATAGGGTGATCGTCAAGGCTTGGTTTGTCACCTTCAATTGTTTTCAACACCTGTATTGCATATAGGGGACATCCCTTTCGGCAATACTTTCTCATTTGCAGAGTTGATATTTGTCTCACTGAGACAGGTTTTCAGATCCCTTGAAGGGTTATCTTTTTCCCTTCTTTACTTACACATTCTAAGGTTTTATGGTAACAGTCTAATCTGGCTTTATGGGTGGCTAGCTAGTCCATACCAATCAGTAGATCATACGATCCCAGGGGTAATAAGTTAAGGGTTGTTTGGGTGGGGAATCTACCCAACATCAATTGGCAGGCTGGTATAACCTCTACTACCCTTCTTTTGGTGCCAGTGGCTAACTGTACCAACCATGGCTTGGTATGTTTTTGTGGCTATAGTTTACACTTATCAACTGCTTTAGGGGCTATATAACTCAAATTTGAACCAGGGTCAATTAAAACAGACACTAGATGGTTGGAAATCATACCTTCTATTTCCACTACTGAAGGTGGGTGGTCGACTTGGTTATTATCCAAGGCTGCATAAATTTGTGGCTCACTCTTGGCCACATCATTGACGGTAGTAGCTTCTTGTATGTTATAAATCCTCTGACTATTCTATTGTCGGTGTGGACAGTCTCTCAATAGATGTTCTTCCCCGCAACCCTAGCATTTCAAAGGTTCTCTCTTTGGGTTATCAGTCTTCACTGATATGGGTCCAGAAGTTGTATTTCCGCTCAAGGAGGGAAAATTCTACTGGTGCATACTCTGGGCTGGGAAGCTCATTCTTGGGTTCTTCTTATAGTTCTTAAATCCTGGCGATATAATTCCCCTTTTCTGAAATCTTGAACTATTCTTCTGTTTCCATCCTTCGCGAGGTTCTGCTCAATGCCCAAACTATTCATGACAATAGGTCGCCTTTCGAATAGTTCCTTCTAGAGTCTTTGGCTCATCAAATTCAATTATGTTTCGATAGTCCTTAGGTAGTCCACTGATGAAGCATTGCACCTTTTCCTTTTCCGCTTTTATATAGGGTACATACCTCAACAAATCGAGGAATTTGTTGACATATTATTCTATAGTGAGTTGTCCCAGTTTGAGTTCATAAAACTCTTTAGTCTTTTTGTCGAAATATTTTTCCAACAGATACTTCTTCTGGAAGTATTTCTCAAACCATTCCCAAGACAGGTCCTCTTCGCGAACCCCTTTCACATTCTTAAGGTCATCCCACCAAATGGAAGCCTTTCCGTTCAAGTTGAAGGTGGCCACTCGGGCCTTCATATTTTCTAAAAAGTTATGGACTCTGAAATACTTCTTTAGTCCAAGCAGCCAGGCCTCTGCTTCATCTCCCTTCTTTATTTCACTGTCAAAGGAGGGTGATTTGGCCTTTCTGAATTCTTCAAATTTATGACCTTTGGAAGACTTTTTCTTCTTTTGTTTCCTTCGGGAATAGGAACTGGTTCTGCTGCTAGACGAGCCCTCTGAATTGCCAGCTTCCTTCTCAGAGGAATCATCTGATGCTTGTCCTTTACCTCTGGGGTGGACCTTTTTCGAGGTGCTCCTCTCAATGTGGCCACTAATATGACCATGTTTTTGAGTTTCAGGTTCATGCTACATTTGTCTTTGTAGATCAGATAAACTCTGCAGTAAAACTGCGTTAATTTCTGTTTGCTTTTCTTGTTCTTTCATCATCCTTTCATTGTCATCCTTACATCTTTGTAATTCGACCATGAGGCTCCTCACAGTCTCGGCTAGACCTGGAGGAGTCCCTACTGCCCTCCTTTTGTCAAACTCTTTGTCTCTATTGTGGGAGCCCCCTCCCACTTCATGGTGAGTCACCATACTATGCGTTGATAATTTCCTGCGGTTGATCTTCCGCTTGTGTGCAAAAGGAAAAACGTTGGTTGTTAGTCAATATTTATATTTATTTATAACCAATACATAATTCATATTCTCACATGTACACATAAACAATAGGGGTTTTTCCTTCTTAACTTCATCTTTTGATTAGGAAGGTTAAGACAAGGGGGTTACTCTTTTTAGGAGTGTTTCGAACGGAGCTTCTGCGCAACTCATTCATGAGCCCAAGCAGGCCAAGTGTTGTAACCATGCTCTGATACCAATTTGTCACATATCGACTCTGGCATAATAAATTTTTTTTGCCTTTTCTCGAGGGGCAGAATCCCCAAAATCCTATGGGGCTTAGCACAGTCTAGCTCTTCCCTTTTTCCACCTCCATGTGATCATTGATCATGATCATAGGCAAAACAACTAGGCACCTTTTGGCATTTCGCAACTCAGCGGTATAAGCGAGTCGATTNTAGGAGTGTTTCGAACGGAGCTTCTGCGCAACTCATTCATGAGCCCAAGCAGGCCAAGTGTTGTAACCATGCTCTGATACCAATTTGTCACATATCGACTCTGGCATAATAAATTTTTTTTGCCTTTTCTCGAGGGGAAGAATCCCCAAAATCCTATGGGGCTTAGCACAGTCTAGCTCTTCCCTTTTTCCACCTCCATGTGATCATTGATCATGATCATAGGCAAAACAACTAGGCACCTTTTGTCATTTCACAACTCAGCGGTATAAGCGAGTCGATTCTTTCGACTCTGCAAACCCCGAAATGTCGAAATGTCGAAGAGGCTTCGATCAGCAATTATTCCCCCCTGGGCTATGCCTTGGTCCATATGACCACTTCTCATAAGACCACAGTCTTATTCCCTTCAGGACTTATCAATACGAGAGCCCGACCTCTTGTCAACGTGACTCCTGAATTCGTGATTTTTGATTTCCCAGAATGGACTTTGTCACATTAGCCCTCCTAGATATGCCCTGATCTAGGTGCCCATTCCTCATAAGACCTCCATCCTATGTCTTTCTGGATTTATGAATACGAGAGCCTGACCTCTTGTTAACGGGACTCTCGAATTCCTGATTTGCGAAATCCCGATGGACTCTTCCTTTCGAGACTCTCCCAAATTCCTGATTTGTGAAATCCCGATGGACTCTTCCTTTCGAGACTCTCCCAAAATCCTGGATTGCAGCCACATGTCCTCCCTCAGATGGATGGTCCTCGTTGTTTTTCAATTTCGCGACTTGCGACCCCCAGTGACACAAATCCTCTGTCAATTCGAATCCTCGGTATCTGAAATACCGATGGACTCTCGATCTCCACCACGTGTCCTCCACGGATGGACGATCCAGATCTATTTCCGGACTTTCATTGTGAAGTTTCCCGACCTCTCGTCATCAGGACTTCCGGAATCCCGAAGTCCAAAATCCTGATACCAACTCCTCTTTCGGGACTTTCGCCTCTGTTCACGAGGGCTTAACCCTCATGCATCTCCTGATAGATCCAATGGCTGTCGGGTTTTCTACCTAAGATCTGATGGTTCAGATCTGTCCTGTGTTGTGCACTCTCCTACTGCTCCCTAGACATGGAAAAACCAATGGTCTAGATACTCCCACAGACCTTGATGATCTACGGTCCCGATTTCTTCGCTACTCACGAAGGTAAAGGAAAAGGGTTAAGGCATGTAACACCCTCGTTTCTTCCTCCAATCTAATGGTCGAGAATGACTACAGATCTTCCGACAAGGTCTCATCCATCAATCAATACTTATCCCTACGCTACTATTTCAGGATTTTGAGAGGCCCATTCTTCCTCGTACAGGATTACTAAGACTTGCACCTTCAAATCCTTTTTCAGGTTCTTGGTAAGCTTTTCCAATAAGGGTATCTCTATGGAGAGATCGATTCGGGGTATTCCTAGGGACGAATAAGGGTATAGATTTCCCAAAAGTAGACTTGAAGTCTGAATTAGATCGATATACATATATATAAGTCTATCTATAAACAATAAGCCATACGTGGTCCTTCCAATAAAAGCATGCAACCACCATTTCTGATCAAAACACCACACAGATGGTATTATACTCAAACCATTCATAAACTGCACAGACTATGAGCATACATGTCAGCATATAAATTTCAAGATGCAAGATGTAAAACACTTATCAGAAATAACTCCCGATGTGATTGCAACTGCTGAGAGGGGTGCTCGTTTCCACCCAACCGTAGGCTCAGTGACTCCCAACGGATTTACCACTAGCCACCCCCAAGCTGAGACCACGATGCTGCAAGACTGAGTCTCTATTTGCCAATGACTGAGAATGAAGGTTACTCTCCTTCTTCTCCGCTATCACTCACTCTGTATTTTTCCAGAGTTCTTCCTTCTTCTTTCCCTCGCATCTACCCCTTGATCGTCCACTCTTCCTGCCTTTTCTCCTTTCGGCGAGGTTGTGTGTGGAACAATTTTCCTCGTGGTGGTCAGGTCTGAGGACTCTATGGATGGGTGATTCACCCCCATCCCTCATTACTCATGAGGAGCCCTTTACCTACCAACCTGGCGAGTCATTTAATTCGGTGCCAACGAGCTGCTCTTGGTTCTCCGGGCCAGTGAAGTCCAAATACGGTATTGGTTTCGGTGGAAGTTAACGCCACCTTTCCAGGTGCCTTCCACCAACTTTCTTCAGCCATTGTGGTCTCTTTTTCGGCACATCCCCTCTCAGTAGTCCTGCAATATATATATTCATAATATTATTCACATTCATCGACCTTTTTCACAAGGTCCATTCACATCACACATTCACATTTCTGAGTTTTCCACAATACTTGGCCAATATAGTTATTTTTACAGACTAGGGGAAACAAGGTGTTACACCAAGAACTATGGAAAACTCAAAGACATGAATGTATGATTTGAATGGACCTCAGTAAAAGGTCCATGAATGTAAATAATGTTATGAATATATATATATATATATATATAACTGCTAAGAGGGGGATGTGCTAACAAAGAGACCACGATGGCTGAAGAAAGGTGGTGGAATGGTGGCGTTAACTTCCACCGAACCAAACCATATTTGGTCTTCACTGGCCTGGAGAACCAAGAGTGGATCGCTGACCCCGAAATGAATTACTCACCAGGATGGTAAGTGAAGAGGCTCCTCATGAGTTAATGAGGGATGGGGGTGAACCGCCCATCCGTGGAGGCCTCAGACCTGACCACCGCAGGGAAATTCATGCCACACGCAACCTTGCCGGGAAAGAAAAGGCAGGTAAAAGGTGTGTGGGGG
>JASDQU010736402.1:145475-156015 GCA_032191745.1 Picea mariana | reverse complement strand
AAGAGGAATGGCTAACTAAAGTTAAGAACCTCTTGCCACCTGAAAGAATCATCGAATCTAAGGTTTTAGGAGAGAGCGCTCCCCTATATCACTCTTAGGAGCGTTGGCGCTCCCCTATAAGGCACTAGGGAGCGTTATAATACCAAACAACCCTTCAAAGGGAGCACTATGGATTTTTAGAGCGTTGGTGCCCCCCTAAAGCCTACTAGGGAGCGCTATAGCACTCTGATGGCCTTTTTGAGGGAGCGCTACCTATTCCAGGCAGTAGTTGATCTATTGAGGAGAATAAGGGGAAGATATTTCAATCTTGGAAGGCAGTTGCATTCAAATTCCTAATTCAGCCATGATCTTAGGAGAAGATCCCTGATTTAAGGAGGGAAATCTTCAACTTACCCTAAAGATACCTCAAGAGGTTAGGCATATCTAAACCTATATAAGCAGGCTCTATCATGATGGAAAGGAGGAAGAATTGGAAGCATGAAACCTATGATCTCATAGGAAACATACAGTGAACTGGAGGAAAGTAATCAGTAAAGTTGTTTTCATCCGGATCGTGGATCTTTTGAGAAAGGGTTAGACAAAGGGGACTTGAAGAAGCTTTTGCATTCACATCTACGATTGTAAGTTACTTCAGTCATTGCTCTCATTAATATGACACGCTTGGCCTGTTTCTTTCTAATTTGTGTTTAATCTCACATGAACTTGTCACTGATAGATAGATCTATTTTAAGCTAATATCAATAGAGTAGGAAGTGGTTGTGCTATTGTTTGTCTACAGGGCTCATCGAGGAGCGGAAGATTGGAGCTCAACTCGGAGCGTGCAGGGACAAACGTCGGTAAAAGGTACTTATTTTCTCCTTCCTCGTCATACATTAGTTTGTATAGATTTGAAAGGAAGTTAGTGTCCACGTTAAGCATCTTCTGTCTTAAGAGTTAAGAGTCTAGCTCTCAAGAGGAGATCTACCTGTCCGCAGGGAGATTTTCCTTCAACAACAACAACCAACAATAAATTATTCTTGCCTTTGGTGTTATAATATGACTCAATAGCCAATAAATATTATCTGGGAAAATCCAACAGCTCCCCAAGGAAACAAGAAAATGTATCAAGCTTCTCTTTCATGCCTCAAACCATTCTTGGTCAATAGATTTCTTACAAGGGAATCTTTTCCTAAACTCCCTCTTATAGATATATTAGTATACCAAGATATTTCCATATGGTTACCATCCACCTCTGGATTCCAATACGACCCACTAGTCAATCCAAAGGTGTTTGACACTTCCTTAATCATACCTTACATTGGTATCTCATAAATCCTTACAGTCCTATCATATTAAGGAAATAAGTCACAACATTATCAACTTTCATTCTTTCTGTTATCTCCTGTTGTCATAAGGTCATCCTCATATAAATGTTCCATTAATAGATCATACCTTACAACCCACCACAGGTTATAACATGCCTAATTTGCATGTTCAATATTTTTCCATATGCAATCTTATGCATAGACATGCCCTTGAGGTAACATGGACACATACTCCATTATCATAACCATGATCTTTTGAACTTGCTCATGTCAATTCACTTCTACCTTCATGAAGGTTTCTCTCAATATATAGGGTTCCTTTTTACTTTCTTACTGGATTATTCCATCAACAATTTTTAGTCAGTAAATTGACCTTACCATTTCCATTAATCCTTCGATCGTGAGGGGTCATACACATATACTAGATTTAATCCATTATTAAAAAATTAATTATTACTGCTACGTATCCTTTCAATCCATTCACATCCAAGTCTTCTTATTAGTTCTCATCATCATAATTCCACTCTTGTAGGAGTGGCCATCATTTCCGAAAATAAAATGGTAGGCTTCCTCTGCCACAGTCTAGCATGATTCAATGTTGTTGGGTAAAATCCCAACTAAATTTTAAATTTGCATTCTTCTACTCAAGGAACTTATGAAAATGATTTATGTTTGGTAGTAATATTCACAACAAGCAAATCTTAGCCTTGGTAACCCAATATTATTTCTGTACAACATTACGTATGATTTAACAGTGAAGTCATCTTTTTTATTTGGAAACATCAACAACATAAAGTGCAGATTTACAAAACATCTGTCAACAATAGAAGGTTTCATTCCTCTCTTCAGTAGAGGTTTACTAATCCTCTTAGGAATGGGTAAAATAAGGTGTTACCCCTAAAATTCCTCTAATAATATTTTTATACGACTCGTGCATGAGCCCAAGCAGGCCAAGTGTTGTTGCCATGCTCTAATACCAATTTGTAACACACCTTACCCCTAAGTACCCTTTCTAGGGATGGGGCATCATAGTTTTGTTTCCTTGATCCATATCATATCTCAGTTCCACTATATCCATCGAATTCTGATTTCCACGAGATTTCTAACGACTATCCCCATACTCAAATCTGAGCTCAGCATTGGGAGATATGCCCTTCCAAAGTTCTTTGGGGGTTAATATTCATGGGCCACGTGGAACCTACATGGATCTGACTCATTCATATCTCCCCAAATTATTCTATATCCTGAATCTCCCCATGCTCCTAGGTCTATGGCGGAGATCCATCCACCATTAATCGATGGTGGACCCTTATCCTTGGGAACACACATGTCTAAGGTAGAATTCAACATTTGGCGCTTTTGGGTGTGCATATTTTGACAACCCAAATCTCCTGGAGTACTTTTCTTCCAAAGTATCATGGGATTGCCACGTGGCTCCGCCCTTTGGGCCTTTCTCCACCAAACTAGTCCAAACCTCCAGATTCGCAGAGTCCTAGACTTCTGAAGTCCTGGTACTTCATCATTCACGTGGCCAGGAAGACACGTACTAGGGAATAACACGCAGTGAGGTCCAGGCGTGACATGTGCCCTCGTTAGGGGGTGACATGTGGTACATTCTAATGGGACCAGGGGTCTGCAAAACATTTGTATCCAAGTGAAACGTGACAACTCAATCATGGGTCCACATCACCCTAGGTGATATAAGAGAGCCCTGTCAACCCCCAATACAATATTCTAACATTCCTCTGATCTCATGGTCAAGATCTGTCCATGTAGATCCCTCCATATATGAATCCCATTACTTCTGAGATTCGACGTTCGAGAGTTTCGCTATGAAAAATCCCCGTTTCTCCTAAATTTGGTCAGTGTCAGGTTGACCACAGTCTAGATCTAATGGTCAGGGAGGATCCCGAAGGGTTTTCATATCCATGACTCACATCACTTTGTTGATTCAACATTCAAGAGTTTGGAAGTGTCACAACCCCAAATCCTTTGAATTGTCTAGTCTCTGAATTATAAGATATGGTGACAAATGTCGTTAACAATGGATGGCTGAGATGGACTCTATCATTCACAATTTTGGGAGCCATCACATTTTAATAACTCTCTTTCAACTTCCTCTAGAGTGTCGAATCTCTGGACTATGAGATCTCCTGCCATTTGGATGAAATAGGTAATTTCAAGAGATGACACGTGGCAAGGTGGAGAGGACATGTGGCCCCTTCAGTGGGTGACATGTGTCATGTGTTAATGGACCTATAGGGTCTAAAAAATGCCCAAATCCAGGTGACATGTGGCACGTTTATCGTGGTTCCATGTCACCCCCATTTTTTCTTAATGCACACATACTCCCTGAGTCGCGAAATCTCTCCACATGGCCTCAGCCATTCGACGTTCAACATTCTACATTGAACTTTGGTATTCGATGTTCTATGTTGAACATCCCTCTATGATACTACACCCCAAATCCTCCAAAGTCCCAAAATGTTCAATGTCAGACTAACTATATTGTAGATCTGATGGTTGGAATAATTCTTGGACATCCTCAGATCTACGGCCCAAATTAACTTTGGGCTTCGGGACTTCAAGGGATCTGTCTTCCTTACAATGAATACCAAATTTTTCTTAACTCGTGAAGATTGAAGGATTCAAGAGGTTAACGCCTTAATTCCTTCTCCAAATCCAATAGTCATGATAGACCTTGGATCCTCTCGAATGGATCTCATCCACTCGTCTTCTAAACGAAAGGATATTCCCTTTCGAGACTTAAATATCACTATCATTCCTGAGCTTCATCAGTTTTGAAAGACTTAGGCACTGGCACACACTTTTCACTCTTTCTCCTGATCTTAACAGACTCCTTCTCCCAGGAGACTCAAAATAGCTGGGAACGTTGACATATAGACGGGAAACTAAGCTGAAGGTTGACAAACTCAGAGTTAATTTGATTAAACTTGAGCCACTACAAAGCTCAAGCATTTACACATACAAACCATATAGTTTCTTACTTGCTTAAATACACAATCAAGCAAAAGATAAGGGAACACAGTCTAACCATCAAGAAACATGCACATCCCTGAAACATTCATTGGATATCCAACTTTATTTTACAATTACAACTCAAATATATAGGGTATGAGAATACTTATCTATTTCATATTGTAGCCAACTAAATGACTATGGACCTGTGGCACATGTGCCACGTGTCATTCAAAAATGAAAAGATTAGGGTCCAAAAGGTACCAAATCTGGATGACACGTGTCCCCATAAGGTACCCCTGCCACGTGGAAAGAGCCACATCATCAACTGGATGGATGATCCATAATCACTTCTCGAGATCTGATGGTCCACGTGACCTCACGGCTTTACAGTTCATGAATTTGGCATTTAAAGGCTCCGATTCTTTAGAGTTTTTCTCTACAACATACTTAGTAATCGTCGGAGTGGTGAAGTTTTGAAGTATGAGCCTTGCTACCCCTCTACCACTACTAGATCTGATGGCCTGACACAATCTTGAAGTCCTTCCCTCGATCTAACAGTCGACGGGAATTCCGGGACTTCGGTGCTACAGGGATTCGAGTTGTAACAATTCAACAAAGTCAAAAACTCTCAGAGTCACATACTCCTAAAGTGGTCAATGTCAGCTGACCATGATAAATGTTGGAGATATACCCGCTCCTTCGATCTAATCGGATGACTGACGGTACTTTGAGACTACGACCTTCGGGAGTTCAATATTTGTTAGCCTACCAAGATCGTTGAAGCGGTGAATTTTTGAAGTCTTACCTTTCGCACTTGGCCTTGATTGACGACTGACTATCAACAATATAGATATGATGACTTGCACTTAACCTTTCCCAACTTCTAGTTCTTCCTTCATTAGATGACTCCTAGTCACCGACCCTCCAATCCAAAGATCCAGATCTCCCTTAATCCCTCGGTGGAGATTGCTCCTGAATTCAAAAGGGATGGTCATGATCCCTTCAAGTATCTCTGACGCTTTGTCTTCTGCGCGGACTTTGTAATGCCATTCCTCCTAAGATTTTTGACTTTAAGGTCATAAATCGATCTCAACCACGAGACTCTGACCAACTGTTGGCAGCCATTTCAATGTTTCTATTGTCCTATAAGCTGCCTAGACCTATGTCTTCTAAAACTCAAATTGTCGTCGTATTTTTAAATAGACGATATTTTCATTTCTTGCGACACTTGAAAAATTGTCTTCGTTAAGTTTCAACGACTGTAAGCATGAAAACCTCTCCTTTTGAGGTCACTTTCCGATCACCATCTGAATTGTCGTCATCTTTTTATTGATATTTTCTATGGCACTTACCTTTGGTTTATCATTATGTGGCTGAAAGGATTTTCGAACTATGACCATTTGGACATTCTCACTTTGATCATATAACCTGATTTTATTAAGTTTATGAGGCTTTGAGCGTATGGGTTTATACTTCATTGATTCATTGAATTGCATAGGGGTTATGATTTATTCTTGTCTTTATATATGATGTGATCCTTATGATATTCGTATTATGGCTCTTGGCTTGTAAATGTTATGAGTATTAAATGGCACAAAGGTTTAAAACTTTTGATTAAACATTATACAACGGCGCATTGGTAACACTTGGTGATTGGTTTCATGTTGAATGTCAATGGTTTGAAAAACTATATGCAATGGCGCGTTGGTATAACACTTACCATTTGATTCTTTGGTTGGCAAACGATATGGTTTGAACTATGCTATAATTGTTGGAACTGATGTACATTTTTCCGGTTGTACTTTGCCATAACTATTATACATGGCAGTGAATAACTCCACCACCCTTGCATGCACACATTAATTCTTCCCCTTTGATCATTCATTGCTGTTATGACCGAATGACTCTGCTCCTGTGCGTTAGTGTATTCGAACCAAACCCTTACCATGTGCCCGCACCATGGCCCCTGTCGTCCGAGCTGAACCCAATGGCAGTCAGGCTCTGTTGATGTTTGATAGTGCTCGCCATGACCTCAAGGACAAAGGGTGGCTGCCATTTATACAAAAATTCAAGGGTTTTAACCCCTGCGTAGCCTGACAATTTGCTTTGACCTTTGATGGCTGTCGAGCCAAGGTCGAGGATATCCAATTGGAAATTGATGAACAGTTTATCAGTCTTGCTACGGGTTTGCCTGTCTCTGGAAAACGATGGTCCAAGAATTGCAAAGTAGAGGAGGTCCCATGGACACTGCTCTTCCAGTCTCATAAAGTTACCTCCTGTGATAAAGATTTTCCCTTGACCATGCTTAAACAGCGTTGGCATGATTTATTGATGATAATCAAACAGTTTATCACCTGTGAAGGTTGGTACGGGTTTGTTTTCTTACACCACCTTCGTTTGCTTATGATGTTTATGGGTTACCAGATCAATATGCCATATTATTTGCATAGAAGCCTGTTTAAAATGTCAAAGAAGTACAAAAGAAACCAGGTTGATAGTAGCCTTTTTCATTATGGGCTGGTTAAGATTATTGTGGTCTGTCATTTGGGTTTACGCGGTGATTGTTGGGGCAATTTCCTTGCTCAAAATGATTTTGAGGATTCGAACCCTCCACAGGTCGACAAACCAGTGGTGAGAGAGGTTAAGTCTGTACCCTCAGTTCCCTATAGTATTTTTCTACCTAAACCCTTGGCCGACTCACCTATCGACCTACCCCACTATGTGGCTAAGGATGTTGAGACTATTAAGCCTACGGGTAAAAAGCCTAATGTGAAACCCACTGTAAACGCCAAAGGAAAAAAGAATGCACGTTTGATATCGTGGATGGCAAGAAATAAGCCGAAGCCTCCGGTCGATCCAAGCCCTATCATGTTGAGTGAGGACTCCGATTCAGAAGTGGAGCGTTTCTTGGCTGATGAATATCCCTATTCGAAAGGTTTGTGTGCCAAACCCTCGTATGACTTTGTGTCAAATTTACCCCCTTGCCTACAAAACGACCCTAACTACCCAGGCATTAAGTTGCCTTATGAAGATCCCAGTCATCTATCCAAACCCTCTCCTGTTCTGTCTAAACCTACAGTGCCACCCTATGATCAATGTAGGTCGTGGTTAGAAAGATATTATCTGGATGTCCCTATTCTACAGTCGAGAATTTACTCTTTGGAGGACCAAGTTGCACTTCTTACGAGTCAAAAGGCTAAGCTACTAGCCACTGATAAAAAACAAAGGACGACAGGCTCTATCTTGTTTAAAAATGTAGAATCAGCTACAGTGGTCGTGAATTCTAAATTGGCATAATTGCAGCTTCGACATCACACAGGTATTTCTGATATCAATCATTTTTTGTAAATAATTCAGGTTTATATAACGAATTCAATTTGGTTTAAATAGCTCTGTTCATAGCACTGATTGGCTCTGTTATATGGTTTGCATTCTATACATAGCCTTGCTTTGACTAGATGGAATTTCATTTTCCCAGTTTGGCTTCGATTGGATTTTCATTGATTTGATTGATTTTGGTGTTGATTTGATTTGTTTGATTTAGCTAAAATGAATGCTCTGCTGTCAATTGAAATCGTTGTATCTATTCTAGATAGGAGTTGTTTCTCATATTCAATTTCGAACACAATCACTTTTTGTTTTGATTTCGTTATAATGTTTATGCTATGATTGGCAACAATGTTGATATGGTTAATCGTTACGGTTTTATGTTCTATGTGGCTTTCGACCAACAGGAATACAATGCAGATTATTTTCAATATGATCCTGTTAAAATAAATCCAAATAAATTTATAATGGTTATGTGAAAAACCCAGCCGGTTAATACGCATTGGTTTACTATTAGCTCTTCCGTGTTATCAGTTGGATTCATATTGCAATGAATATTCTGTTTGAATTGGATTTGTAAAACGAGATTGGATTCATGATTTAATTCTATATTAAACCCAGTCGTGATTTGTTTCGATTACTTGCCCAGTTTACAGTTATCATTTCTGTCGATTCTATTAAGATTGCGATCACAATTAATCGAGCCTGTCTATTGACTATGCAAAGATCAATGATCAGAATCTATCTCAAAATTGGTTGGGTTGATGCTGTTACGTATGATTTCGTTTACACATAATCGAAACAGTCTTGCCATCTGTGCATTCGAGTAAACGATATGGATCTTTTGTTATATCATTATATCTATAACGAGTGGAATATAGTTATGTTGGATTAGATCGCATCACATATGATATGATTCATCATCGATTTCAATTGAATATGAAATAGTCTTGTTACTATTTGACCCGATTTTATGGTAACAAAAAAACAGAGTATTCTTACCCATGTTTTCGATTGAATCACTTTGGATTTTGTTTTATGTTGAATAATAAAATCATTTAAATTTTGAGTGATTCGTTTTAAATGATCATTAGAATAAAATTGATTTTGATTTATTTAAAAGATTTGATTTGATTTTAATTCCGATCCTGTATGTTATTTTAGACTAGCTATAGAATCAGATGATTCTGTAGCTAAGTCTGTAGGATTAGATTTTTATTGTTTTGTTAATAAAATATCTTTCTAACTTATTATTTTTGGTCTATTGCAGATAAATTCGAAATTGTAGTGGATTTGATGAGCAGTTAGAGGATATTTGAGATATTTGACTTGCATTTTAATTTCCTAGTTTAGTTGATTTTGGGGATTTTTTTCCCAGATTATGTAAATAGTTTGATACTATCCACAGGGAGGTTTTACCCTGTAGGAAGACTTATAAATACTTATTATTTTTGTGTAATAATCATCCTCAATCGTAGGAGAACAAGGATATGGAATTTTAATACAGACTGAGGCAGAATTTGGTGTTTTGTTATAGCTTTAGCTTCTCATGATATCAATATTTTGTTTCATGTTATGTATATCAATTTGTATTGGGTTAATGACTACTTTAGATATCTTAATATTTTGCAAATTATATAATTTTATCACTTTAATCCATATCTGATTTCTTCCAAGTGTATAAAAACATAGCAATTGCGTGATTCAGTTTGTGAATGACAGGTTTCCCTTCTTCATAAGTTGAATTATTAAATATAAGTTTTTGCATAACAGGTTTCCCTTATTGCAGAGATTTATAAATCATATAATTGTTATGAATTTTTATGTCTTGTTTGTCCTGTAAACAACTCAAAGAGCAGCGCAACCTATCGTTTACGAAAAGCTTCTGGAACAACCGGTGCGAGTTTCCTTCCTCCGACCAGCTTCGAGGTCATCATACACAGGACAAATTAGGAGCGTTTCCAGGTCAGTTTGTCATTTGTTTAGTATATTATTAGTAGTTTAGTTTAGAAATAAGTTTAGTTAGATATATCTAGAATTAGTATATTAGATTGTTTAATTTCAGTGAGTTTCATTTCTTGTTCATAAAATCATAAAATCATAAAATCAAAAAGGAAATAACTTTCTCTGTCTTAGGACAGAAAGCACGTGAGTTTTACAGGTTTTATTTAAATCTGCCAGTTGTAGATATTGTATATTTTGTAAACAAGTTATATCTCAGATAGTAGTTAGTATAGCATTTGTTAGTAGTTTGTATATATACAGATAGTAGATTAGTTAGTTTGTTTAATAGTTAGTTTTAATTAGATTAGTTAGATTAGTTCGTTTTATTTATTGTTAGTTAGTTTAGTTAGTTTTATTTAGTTTTAGTTAGATTAGTTTGTTTAGTCTAGTTTTCTCTTTGGTTTTCTTAGGACCTTAGAACGGCTAACGGAGCCGTTAAACCCATCAGGGTGGTTCATTCCAAACAGCTTGGGTTATTTAGACAACCCCGAACCGGTTCCACTCTCTCAGTTGACGGACGGTCAATTTCGCCCGTCAACAAATGGCACTAGAAGGAGGGCCAATTGACAAGACAGCCTTGTAGGAGCCTTTATTTTAAATGTATTCAATTTCCCCCATGGCTCCCCAAATCACTGTGTTGGAACATGCTTTCAACTTCTCATTACCTGATGTTCCCGATGAGACAGTCTCATGCTTGTCCAAACTCACCTTTGATGGTGAAGGCAAATTATCTGCTAAAGACCACCTTAACAAGTTTTGGTGCAAATGCATCAAACATGACATTTCAGATTTAGGAGTTTTATGCAGACTGTTTTCTTTCACTTTTAGAGGTCGGATCAAACATTGGTTTGAATCCTTTCCGGCATGTCACATTTTTTATTGGTTTCAATTTGTAGATGAGTTTCTAGATGCTTTTGAAATTT
>JASDQU010736402.1:127133-145383 GCA_032191745.1 Picea mariana | reverse complement strand
TAAATTTAATCTCGATAACATGTCATTGGCATTAAATCTCTTCTATGATGCTTCCATCCCTTCCATCCAGTCATGTTCAATCACGAATGAAGAACCAATTGCAAATCCTATCACTCAACTACAAGAACAATTCTCTTCGCAAGAAGAGAAGGATCCTTCCGATAATGTTGAACAAGCCAGGGAGGTAGAATCTATTGATCAGGCTCTTATTGACAACCAAATTGGTTTTTCCTTTGAATCATTATATTTTCAGTCTAAGACTAGTATGGAAGATGATTCGTTTCTGGCTCAAAGTAAATACCCTCATTCTTGTAACTCATGCTCTAATCAATGTTTAAAATCAGTCATTGAAGAACACTTAAGCAACAAAAATCTTCTTGAATGTTCTAGTACTCCTATGAAACTGATTAGAGAAGAAGTTACGCAACTAGAAGAAGAAAATTTAAACCTTCATCCTCAAAATGCTCTTTGTTCACAGGAAAGACTAGATATTGGTCACATAAATTTTGAATTATCTAAAAGGGCAAATCCATATGATCATATTAAGTTGAGGAATTCGTCACCAAATCAGAGTAAGGGTTTTAAAGAAAGTGAAGAGAATTGTCTTGAGAATACCATCGTCGAGTATCATAGTTCAAGAGATTCTTTTTATCTGCTTATTTCTGATTCCTTTTATTCTTTATATCCTGATCTATTCCTGGATTCTGGTGGACTTGACATCTTACCTACAACATACTACTCTTTTCCACTACAATCATATCCTTTCGATATGCTAAATTTTGGTGAAATTAATTCCGAGCATAACATTGATAAAATTGGATTTGATGCTTGTTCACTTTCATCACTCACATGGGAAGAGGACATGTTGTGAGACTATTTTACACAGTTTCTTGTTGAAAAGCATAATGCATTACATCTTATGGAAATCAAACATTCTAAGTTGCATATTCGTTCTTTAATTAGCTCGAATCTTAATGTTTATACTTCACATTTTGAAATGATCAATCTTAACAAAGGAAACATTCAACCCAACAATCTAATTGATTGCATGAATCCTCCTATGAGGAGTTTCCCATTGATATATTCGTTTCATCAAAGGCATGGTTTGCATCCCCATGTTTGTGACAGGATCTTAGGATGTCTTGAATATTCATATTTGAAAAATTTTCACAATAAAGACAAAGTTGAGCTTGCTTTCTTTTTACCCAAGTATCTTGGAAGTAGGCGTGACATATTTCTTTTAGATCCTCCATGGGAAGAAATTAATGAACACTTAGAGAACTGTAAGGAGGATGGGGCATTTCAGCCTTGGCTGATGGTTATTCCATTTCCTCATAATCCTAACAAGTTTTTCAAAACTACTTACACTCACCCATGCCCGTATGACCCTTATCACGACGAGATTGCACAATGGCTGGAGGATTCGTACAACAAGAATATCCGAGGAAATGGTAAGATCATGCTTACTCTGTTTTTACATGATTATTATGAAGGTGAGCGTGATATGTTTCTATCATTTGTTGATATATTACCATTCTTTTTAATAATGCTTGATCTTGTTTTCATTTCAGGATTAGAGTTACTCCGATGGCTACATTGGAAACACGACTTCACGTAGTATCCTGATGTGTTTAATAGTTAGGGCAGGTTTATGAATAGGTTTTCTTTCAGTTTGATTTCTCACTAGTTTTGTTTTTAATAATGCAGACATGAACGCAAGTGGGCGCACCACGAGAACCATAATACGACTGTTGTCAGGGAAGTCCCCTTGATCTCTTTCTCTTTTCTCTTAGTTGAACATTTATTTTCAAAAGTGCAATATCGTCTTGAAAATCTTAAATGGAAAGTAAAGAGATAAATGAATCTGAATCAACCTTGACCCAAGGTACCATGAGTAGGATTGTTTTCCCATCAAATCAGATTTTTCTATTTTTCAGTTTCCCAAGGGATTTGTTGCATGAGGTTTTCAGATGCACCTTCTGTGCATATTTGTTTTTTGCTTTTGTTGTTTGGATTTCTTTGCTTTCCAATTTTTTCTTCGTTGGTGTGTTTTGATTTCTCCCTTATGCTTACCATTTTTTGCTTTTGGAAATACACATACCTGCATTGCTCAACTATTCAGACAAAAACGATAGAAAATTCCTTCGCTGAAATAACTTCTGAAAAGTTTGTACAAACATCAATTGTATACTTATGGAATTTACATCCGTGTTGGCAAAGACTGTTGTTTGAAAGAAGTTAGCTGATTTCGATCTCTGAGTAAAGCTTGTCATGATCATCTATTATCTTTTTACGCTGCCCCTTTTCCATAAAGGAATGACTCAGAAGATGTCTCCCTGTCTTAGGAAGTTGTTTTTGTAAATAAAACATCTCTGGAGCTAAATAAATGACAGTTCTAAAAAAAAATTCTGATGAGGTCTGAAAAAATATGTTAAAATATCAAGATTTTCGGCGTCACCCCATTCAACTATGTATCTATAAAAGAAAAACAAAATAAAATATGAATAAGAGCTGTGGGAAGTGTTTGTAAACCCGCCGGGATGCTGAACAGGTCTTCTGGCAGCGGGTAAATGCATGCATGGTTCCAAGACAACTTCGCCAGGGTACTGAACAGGCCCGCTAGCAGCGAAGCAATGTCGGGTACATGAAAATCTGAAAAAAATAAAAAAAATAAAATAAGAACCTCTTTAATGTCCTTTATTCTGATCTAGAACTTCTTGACAGGATACAGATGTCAGAGTGGGTTAAATGGAAACCCTGTCGAGGCTATGGACGCCTACTGGCAGCAATGGCTATGCCAACAGTATTGGAGATTTTATCTTTAATATCGTGACTTGTTGATCTTAAGACTGTTATTGGTTTTCATCTTTTAAAACACTGCTGAAAAAAAAAAAAAATGATTAATGATGATGTTAGTACGATTTTCTGGTGTTATTTTGAGTTGAAATTTTCTTTGCCGTCCTAATCTGAATTTATTTCTTTTGGACAGAGATAACTGCTTCTCCCAGTGTGTTGCCATTTTTGGCAACCATTTCAATGTTTCTATTGTCCTATAAGCTACCTACACCTATGTCTTCTGAAACTCAAATTGTCGTCGTATTTTTAAGTAGACGATATTTTCATTTCTTGCGACACTTGCAAAATTGTCTTCGTTAAGTTTTCACGACTGTAAGCGTGAAAACCTCTCCTTTTGAGGTCACTTTATGATCACCATCTAAATTGTCGTCATCTTTTTATTGATATTTTCTATGGCACTTACCTTTGGTTTATCATTATGTGGTTGAAAGGATTTTTGAACTATGACCATTTGGACATTCTCACTTTGATCATATAACTTGATTTTATTAAGTTTATGAGGCTTTGAGCATATGGGTTTATTCTTCATTGATTCATTGAATTGCATAGGGGTTATGATTTATTCTTGTTTTTATATATGATGTCATCCTTATGATATTCGTATTATGGCTCTTGGCTTGTAAATGTTATGAGTATTAAATGGCACAAAGGTTTAAAACTTTTGATTAAACATTATACAATGGCGCATTGGTAACACTTGGTGATTGGTTTCACGTTGAATGTCAATGGTTTGAAAAACTATATGCAATGGCGCGTTGGTATAACACTTATCGTTTGATTCTTTGGTTGGCAAATGATATGGTTTGAACTATGCTATAATTGTTGGAACTGATGTACATTTTGCCGATTGTACTTTTCCATAACTATTATACATGGCGGTGAATAACTCCACCACCCTCGCATGCGCACATTAATGCTTCCCCTTTGATCGTTCATTGCTGTTATGACCGAATGACTCTGCTCCTGCGCATTAGTGTATTCGACCCAAACCCTTACCATGTGCCCGCACCATGGCCCCTGTCATCCGAGATGAAACCAATGGCAGCCAGGCTCTGTTGATGTTTGATAGTGCCCGCCGTGACCTCGAGGACAATGGGTGGCTACCATTTATACAAAAATTCGAGGGTTTTAACCTCTGCGTAGCCTGAAAAATTGCTTTGACCTTTGATGGATGTCGAGCCAAGGTCGGGGATATTCAATTGGAAATTGATGAATAGTTTATCAATCTTGCTACGGGTTTGCCTGTCTCTGGACAACGATGGTCCAAGAATTGCAAAGTAGAGGAGGTCCCATGGACACTGCTCTTCCAGTCACATAAAGTTACCTCCTGTGATAAAGGTTTGCTCGTGACCATGCTTAAACAGCGTTGGCATGATTTATTGATGATAATCAAACAATTTATCACCTGCGAAGGTCAGTACGGGTTTGTTTTCTTACACCACCTTCGTTTTCTTATGATGTTTATGGGTTGCCAGCTCAATATGCCATATTATTTGCATAGAATCCTGTTTAAAATGTCAAAGAAGTACAAAAGAAACCAGGATGATAGTAGCCTTTTTCATTATGGGCTGGTTAAGATTATTGTGGTCTGTCATTTGGGTTTACACGGTGATTGTTGTGGCAATTTCCTTGCTCGGAATGATTTTGAGGATTTGAACCCTCCACAGGTCAACAAACCAGTGGTGAGCGAGGTTAAGTATGTACCCTCAGTTCCCTATAGTATTCTGCTACCTAAACCCTTGGCCGACTCACCTATTGATCTACCCCACTCTGTGGCTAAGGATGTTGAGACTGTTAAGCCTATGGGTAAAAAGCCTAAGGCGAAACCCACTGTAAACGCCAAAGGCAAAAAGAATGCATGTTTGATCTCGCGGATGGCAAGAAATAAGCCGAAGCCTCCGGTCGATCCAAGCCTTATCGTGTTGAGTGAGGACTCTGATTCGGAAGTGGAGCGTTTCTTGGCTGATGAATATCCCTATTCGAAAGATTTGTGTGCCGAACCCTCGTATGACTTTGTGTCAAATTTACCCCCTTTCCTACAAAACGACCCTAACTACCCAGGCATTAAGTTGCCTTATGAATATCCCAGTCATCTATCCAAACCCTCTCCTACTTTGTCTAAACCTACAGTGACACCCTGTGATCAATGCAGCTCATGGTTAGAAAGATATTATATGGATGTCCCTATTCTATAGTCGAGAATTCACTCTTTGGAGGACCAAGTTGCACTGCTTACTAGTCAAAAGGCTAAGCTACTATCCATTGATAAAAAACAAAGGACGACAGGCTCTATCTTGTTTAAAAATGTGGAATCAGCTACAACGGTTGTGAATTCTAAATTGGCATAATTGCAACTTCGACATCACACAGGTATGTCTGATATCAATCATTTTTTGTAAATAATTCAGGTTTATATAACGAATTCAATTTGGTTTAAACAGCTCTGTTCATAGCACTGATTGGCTCTGTTATATGGTTTGCATTCTATACATAGCCTTGCTTTGACTAGATGGAATTTCGTTTTCCCAGTTTGGCTTCGATTGGATTTTCATTGATTTGATTGATTTTGGTGTTGATTTGATTTGTTTGATTTAGCTAAAATGAATGCTCTACTGTCAATTGAATTCATTGTATCTATTCTAGACAGGAGTTGTTTCTCATATTCAATTTCGAACACAATCACATTTTGTTTTGATTTCGTTATAATGTTTATGCTATGATTGGCAACAATGTTGATATGGTTAATCGTTATGGTTTTATGTTCTATGTGGCTTTCAACCAACAGGAATGCGGATTATTTTCAATATGATCCTGTTAAAATACATCCAAATCAATTCATAACGGTTATGTGAAAAACCCAGCCGGTTAATACGCATTGGTTTACTGTTAGCTCTTCCGTGTTATCAGTTGGATTCATATTGCAATGAATATTCTGTTTGAATTGGATTTGTAAAACGAGATTGGATTCACGATTTAATTCTATATTAAACCCAGTCGTGATTTGTTTCGATTACTTGCCCAGTTTACAGTTATCATTTCTGTCGATTCTATTAAGATTGCGATCACAATTAATCGATCCTGTTTGTTGACTGTGCAAAGATCAATGATCAGAATCTATCTCAAAATTGGTTGGGTTGATGCTGTTACGTATGATTTCGTTTACACATAATCGAAACAGTCTTGCCATCTGTGCATTCGAGTAAATGATATGGATCTTTTGTTATATCATTATAGCTATAACGAGTGGAATATAGTTATGTCGGATTAGATCGTATCACATACGATATGATTCATCATCGATTTCAATTGAATTTGAAACAGTCTTGTTACTGTTTGACCCGATTTTATGGTAATAGAAAAATAGAGTATTCTTACCCCTGTTTTCGATTGAATCACTTTGGATTTTGTTTTATGTTGAATAATAAAATCATTTGAATTTTGAGTGATTCGTTTTAAATGATCATTAGAAGAAAATTGATTTTGATTTATTTAAAAGATTTGATTTGATTTTAATTCTAATCATGTATGTTATTTTAGACTAGCTACAGAATCAGATGATTCTGTAGCTAAGTCTGTAGGATTAGATTTTTATTGTTTTGTTAATAAAATATCTTTCTAACTTATTATTTTTGGTCTATTGCAGATAAATTCAAAATTGCAGTGGATTTGATGAGCAATTAGAGGATATTTGAGATATTTGACTTGCATTTTAATTTCCTAGTTTAGTTGATTTTGGGGATTTTTTTCCCAGATTATGTAAATAGTTTGATACTATCCACAGGGAGGTTTTACCCTGTGGGAAGACTTATAAATACTTATTATTTTTGTGTAATAATCATCCTCAATCGTGGGAGAACAAGGATATGGAATTTTAATACAGACTGAGGCAGAATTTGGTGTTTTGTTATAGCTTTAGCTTCTCATGATATCAATATTTTGTTTCATGTTATGTATATCAATTTGTATTGGGTTAATGACTACTTTAGATATCTTAATCTGTTGCAAATGATATAATTTTATCACTTTAATCCATATCTGATTTATTCCAAGTGTATAAAAACATAGCAATTGCGTGATTCAGTTTGTGAACGACAAGTTTCCCTTCTTCATAAGTTGAATTATTAAATATAAGTTTTTGCATAACAGGTTTCCCTTATTGCAGAGATTTATAAATCATATAATTGTTATGAATTTTTATGTCTTGTTTGTCCTGTAAACAACTCAAAGAGCAGTGCAGCCTATCATTTATGAAAAGCTTTTGGACCAACCGGTGCGAGTTTCCTTCCTCCGACCAGCTTCAAAGTCATCATACACAGGACAAATTAGGAGCGTTTCCAGGTCAGTTTGTCATTTGTTTAGTATATTATTAGTAGTTTAGTTTAGACATAAGTTTAGTTAGATATATCTAGAATTAGTATATTAGATTGTTTAATTTCAGTGAGTTTCATTTCTTGTTCATAAAATCATAAAATCAAAAAGGAAATAACTTTCTCTGTCTTAGGACAGAAAGCACATGAGTTTTACAGGTTTTATTTAAATCTTCCAGTTGTAGATATTGTATATTTTGTAAACAAGTTATATCTGAGATAGTAGTTAGTATAGCATTTGTTAGTAGTTTGTATATATACAGATAGTAGATTAGTTAGTTTGTTTAATAGTTAGTTTTAATTAGATTAGTTAGATTAGTTAGTTTTATTTATTGTTAGTTAGTTTAGTTTGTTTTATTTAGTTTTAGTTAGATTAGTTTGTTTAGTTTAGTTTTATCTTTGGTTTTCTTAGGACCTTAGAACGGATAACGGAGTTGTTAAACCCGTCAGGGTGGTTCATTCCAAATGGCTTGGGTTATTTAGACAACCCCAGACCGGTTCCACTCTCTTAGTTGACGGACAGTCAATTTCGCCCGTCAACACCAACATATCCAGCCTGATGTTTCAACCAGTAGCTTTTGATACCAATCTATAATGTACCCATCCACCCATAAGTTGGGCTATGCCACTTAATCCAATTGCAACACACCCAACCACCAACAGGCGAGGCACACTACAGTCCAAGGACTTAGTTCTCTGAACTTATCTTGAATTCAAAGGACTGTTGAACAATGTTAGAGGCATGAAAATCGCATGCATAAGACAAGATCCATACTACAACATAAGAAGTAAACAATGTTCCATGAAAAACAAAAAAACAATAGACAGACACGTTAAAATACATATCTCAAAGATAATTAAATACTCATGGGAAATAAACATTACACAGAAACAAAGAGCACTTATCTTTGCAAGTAAACATTCACTAACTGGCTGCAGAACAAGGACGTTCCTCCCAACCATAGAAATTGTTGTTCTTTTTCTCTCAACAGTAGGTCACCCCCAAGCCAGGGCAATAAATTCACAAGGACAGGTCCTAGGCCAAATCTAAAGCATGCAACAGTTGGCTAACTAGCTCTCAGGTTTCCCAAGCACACAACAAATCCTAATTTCCATCTCTCTTTCCTCCTCAGCCTACACAACCCAAATAAATGGACACCTTTCTATTTGATGCAGTCCCTAAGTATGTTCCATTTCTCTCCAGGGCTCCAATGCTACTGGTCAGGAAATCTCCCTAGTGGAAACTCCAAGGATTCTCAATTGTGGGTATTTCTTGCAGAACTATCATCGGTCTGATAACTAATAGGCCTCTTATCACTCAAGCTATTGCAATCCTTTCAACACTCACAATAATCCAAAGTACACCAACTCTCTTCTACCTAGCCTACACAACCCTAAGAGAATGGACCCCCTTCTCTTCCATGCAGTCGCTTAGGTTGTCCATCTCCTTCTAAGGCTCCAGTGTTTCTGGTTAAGAATATCCCTGCTGGGACTCTCAGGACTCGTAGTTGTGGACAGTTCTATCCAAACTTCTGTCAAGCTCATGCACACAGGAATCCATTCCCTTATGGAATGATCAACAATTATTTCAACGTTTCATCAATGGCTCTCCTCTTCCTACCATTCGTTTCCATGCTCCACCCAAGAGCATACGAACGAGCATAGGAAAGAAGAACAAGGGAACAAAATGAACCAGGGGAAGAACAAACTAGGGAAAGAACGACCCCCAAACTTCACCCCAATCCATCCTCATGCAACCATTTGTATCCATGCTCAGACCAAGAGCACACCAATTCAGCTCGAGTGAAGGAAGAGGAAGAAGAAGAAGAACTCAAAAAGAAGAAGCGCACTAGGGAAAAGAAGTGAACCCAAGCATCTAACCACATGGCCTCCCCCAAGAATCCCATCTAACCACTTTTCTCCATCAAATAAATAATGGGTAAATAAAAATAATAATAAAAAGACTTAGCCCCTCAAGCCCCCTCTCTCGTGGAATCATATCCCCCTATCTCTTCTGTCCTTGTCCATATTGCAACCAGCGATGTATTTTTATTAATGTATATGAAGTATTACATTTCCTAAGAACTCTGGCCCCTTTTTGACTTTACCGGCTCACCAACCTAAGTCACAATTACATAATACATTATAGTTCATAAGGGTTAACACTGGGATGTTACAAGTCCTAATCCCTTCCTTGACTGCAAACAATGGAGTATTGTAGTCCTCCATAAAGCTATCTCAGGTGAGACTGCGTTGTGCACTCTGTGCGTAATGCTTCCTTCTGGGTTACCAAGAGGGTCGATAGTTTTTGGGTTTTTTTGGAAAGCTATTGAGATCATAACCTGGGTCAGCCCAATCATCCAATAGTAGTTGACTATAATTGAACCTTGAGATTCACGAGATTCTTAGCCAATGATATGCATGGATCTATAACTATTTTTTGGGTGCCATTTCTTTAGGGTTTTGCCTACTGTAAATCCTATAAAGAAGGTGTGTTGTAATGAAGTAAAAGATAATCTTTAGATAAGTCATTTTAGAGGTTGTTGGTCATGTAGATGTAATTCGAATTGGCTACAGGGTTGTTCTTGTGTAACAAAGAGGGTATGATGTCGATTGTTTCTTAGGTGTGGATGAAGGTTAGACATGTAACCTTTTATTTTGAATGAATAAGACAACCAGGAGAAGAACGCTCAAGGAATGTTGGTTTTCCCGATTTGGGTTTCTAGGGTAAAATATCCATGTACTATGTGTTTGTTATGTCATTTACTTTCTTGATTAAATATTTCTTCCTCTCTTCTGCTAGGTTTAGCATGAAAGTGTGTTTCATTTCTTAACATGTGGTATTAGATATTGTCTTAAAAACCTTGGATAAGAGCTAAACCCTAGGTTCAGTAAGAGTCATAAGTTAGAAATTTTTAAAGGTTGTGCTAAAGATTGTGTTAAATAATGGAGAGCAGCTCAAGAATAGATATCGAAAATTTCAATGGCTACAATTTTGAGCTTTGGAAGGTTAAAATTGAATATCTCCTCATAGATCAAGAACAATGGAAAACAATCTCTCTAGGTACCATGCCGACAGGTATGTCGAAGGAAGAATGGGAGAAACTAGAGAGAAGATAAAGGAGTACGATTTGAATTTGTCTTGCAGATTCAGTACTTTTGAATTTCTTAGGTGCCAATAAACTATGGGAAAAGTTGGGAATGTTGTACCAGTCAAAATCCCTGGTAAATAAGTTGTTTCTTAGAAATAAATTGTATCTTCTGAGGATGAGTGATGGAAGTTTGGTGAATGAGAATTTGATGCGTTTAATACCATTATAAGCCAGTTATATTATGTGGATATTAAAATGACTAAGGAGGAGAAGTGTATTAGTCTATTATGTTCTTCGCCTGAATTCTAAGATAGCTTAGTCATGGCTATAGGGAGTAATACAACCACATTAGTGCTAGAAGATGTGGTTTCATCTCTACTGTTGTTGTAGCAATTTTTCACTTTATAGGAGTTGAGCTCCTTTAGGTTCTACTAGTGCCTAAGACATGAATAGAGGCATAAACTAAGGATGTTCATAGATCTGATTCATACATGAAAACAACCAAGGATGGAAACCTCCCAAAGATCAAAGAAATCATGCATGGATTAACAACATATCTAATAGTATATCATAAGACATAATTATACTAATTCTCTACCAATGAATACATAAAATTATATGAATAATTAGATAGATAAAAACATCCAACATGTATTCTATTAATTAAAGAAGAAATATTACAACTTACAGATGTAGAATGAAGAGATGGCCTTATTCCAAGATCCTTGCCCAAGTCTTGCAACCAAATCACCAAAGTAACCTTGCTAGCTCTTTCCTCCTCATTTTCCATGGGAAATGGATTGGTTCTTATAGGAATTTAGGGATAAGTACATATAGTTATTAGGATAAGATTCTCAAGATTATAATGGAATCCTTCTCGAGGCTAAACCTAGAGAAATCAGTGGGAAGTCTCATCCATTGAAACCAAATCGAAAAATTGGATCTTCTAGTCTTGGTCACTCCTTAGAAACATAGACAAAGTGATTGGTTACTCCTTAGTAGGCCAAAAGGAGTGACCAACCCTTTTGTTCACACCCTTAGTGAAGGAAAAGGGAGACCATGTGGGAATTTTGCTAGAAACTCAGGGAAGAAGTGGTAGGTTTTAAGAGTTAAAATAAGGGGTTTCTAGGGGATAATGACCTAGTGATTAGGTGATAATGACCTAATGATTAGGTGGAAAATAAATCTATAACATATGCCTCGTAAAGTGTGAGGTCAGAAAAGGTGTTTGATGGTAGAAACACTTTCTAAATCAAGTCACATAGCTTTGGGAAAATAAGCTTGGAGAAGAGCATTTCGAGTCCTGCAGAAAAACATCCCAAAGGTGGGAATACCCATGCTTGGAAAGAAAGACAAGATCATAGCCACCATAAATACACTATGGATGCCACCATAAATACACTATGGATCCATGCATGACACAAGTGAAGGGATGATGGCCATAATAGAATACACCATGGATCCATCAAGAACCAATCATGACTCGATAATGGCCACAAAAGTAAACATTGTGGATCCATGCAAGACATAATTGAAATCATAGCCATGACCAAGTACAAATGTGGATCTATGTCACATCATAAAAATCAGTGAGATGACTCACTAAATGAGCAATCTGTGAAGTGCTCATGAATATTATCCATCACATATTGGGAAATAATATCATCTAACATAAATGTGGTCTTTTCCAAGATCTTCGTCCTTGATCCAAATGGTATGAATCTGTAACATGCGGATAAATGAACTGAAGTCAAGCATGGTAGAAATCATCTGATTACCGGTCATTAATGTATACCATTAAAAGGCGCAAGGGAATTGACCAATGATGATGATGGAACCCAAGATACCTAGTGAAATCTACAAAGTGTGAATAAAGGAGTTGATGTCGAACACTCGTAGATTCATTAGACATGAGCCAATAATGTAAACCCACTATCAAAATGCAAGGAGACCTGCCACTAATGTCTGCAAGTCCGAGGGTACTGATGGGTTTGTAGATTTCAATATTGGATAATAACTTGTAATTGACAGGGGGAAATACTTCAAAGGAGGGCCTTGAAGTATCCCCCATCAGTCGACATGAAACACATAAATATAGATGGTGTGAAGATCATAATAATGGAACACAACTAATGAAGGGATGGCTAGAGAAAACATGATGAAAGGAGTTGCAGGTGGCCGAAGTAGGGAAACTTCCCCTGAACAAGTATGCACAAATCATAACTTGACTTGACAACATTAACTCAGAGGAATACCATAATTCTGTTCATGGACCTATCAGTGGAGCATGACACATAATGGAAATGGTGGTCGATGAGAGAGAATAAATGACCTGACTGTTATATATGATGATAGAATAGGTGCATTGTTAAAGGGCGGCTCAAAGTAGTAATTGCTTCTAGATAAGGAAGATAGCAAGACAAAAAATCCCTCTAAACATTCCCCACCGTGATTGGAGAGTACCTCTTTCTAGTTTTACGAGCTTGAGGAGGATAAAAAATGCTCGATATAGCTCATCTGGTGATGAGTCCCTCAACATATTTTTAATTAACCTGAAGAAGGAGGGGTTCGGTCCTATATGGGTCCTTCAATGTTTTGTTTTACCAGTCCAAAGAAGGTAAACTAGATATTATTTTCATGTTTAGAGAGTCTGATAATGTCGTAAAGAAGACTCCACAATGAACGTTTTCGTAAAGTTAGTCCCCAATTTCCAGAAAAGTATAAAACAATACCTAGGAGAACTATTCTAATGATGCTTGTATAAAGTATTTCTTTTTAATAATTAGTCTAACGAGGCTGAAAAATGGGTAAACTATCACTCAAAATATGCCATTTCTAGCCTTTTAATGAGTGTGAAAGGAAACAAACTCACTCGTCCATATTTTCATATTTAGAGAGTTTGAAAAGAGCTTAAAGGAGACTCCAAAGAGTTATTGTTTCATGTAGATTTTACGAGTCTGAAAAAGAGATAAAAGTATACTCAGTGACCTATTCTCATGTATTTTCAAGCACGAGAAAGAACAAATACTAATATCGGGATTGGTTTCATTTTTACACAAGCTTGAAACAAAGTAAAACTATGCTTGGGTAGGCTTCATTTTTTTGCGATCTTGAAACTAGAAAACTAACTATGCTCGACACTTCCCAATGGAAAGTCTAAAGGTGGGTTGTTGGTACTTTTCCCCCAGCTTGAAAAGCTATCATATTAACTCTAGAATGATTATCAAAGGCTGGAGGCATGCCCCCCAAGCTTCATTTAATATTACAACTCTTCTCCCATCACCAATTTCTATGCCAAATTAGACTACTAGCTACTAATAGGAAAATGTTCACAAGAGGAAGAAAGAGGATCAACTTTCCTAGGTGGGTGAAAGGAAGGTTCATTATGAGTTCTTATAAAAGACTCGACTCAAAGGAAGATGAAATTGTTTCATTTTTTAACTAGCTTGACACAGGAAAAGAACCGTGCTCATAAGGGTCTGTTTCATTTTTTAACGAGCTTGACATAGGAAATGAACTATGCTTGACAATTGGTTTCATTTTTTAACGAGTTTGAAATAGAAAATAAACTATGTTCTTTGTTGAGTTGGATATCTAGACCATTGTTTCAGTTTTTAACGATCTTGAGATAGAAATGGGAACCATGCTCATAGTTATCGTCTTGATCATGGATTCCAAGAGGATAATACTCTAGAAGGAATACATGTCAAGGGACAAACCTTGATCATGGCTTCCAAAAAATCTTCGCAAGATGGAAGAAAAACACTCTGGAAATAATACATGTCGAGGGGCGCGATAGGGGTAGGGAGAGAAGACTATAAAATCCCTATCCAAGAGAGTACCATGTCAATTACAGGATCTAAGTCAGAAGAAGGGAGAGATTCCTTCTCATTTGGCGTTGAATACGTGGAACATGTTGCAACATAATTGACTTGTGATGGGGTGGATGACTCTGGTGTATAAGGACCATTTAGAGAATACTGATGGTTGACCATCATATGAGGGAAAATGAATGAAAGATGGTCTATGGTCACTATGCTTCCATTGTGAGGGAAACACATCACTTGAAAGAGTGTGGACACAAAATATTTCATGGAATAAACATAGTCTCACCCAAGGAGAAAATTGAAGTCCAATGGGTTGTGGACTACCATCACATCAATATAGACCATTTCCCCCCTGAAAGTAACATGAAACTGAGTAAGGATCCCTAAAGGTTGACTAACCATTCTGTTAATATCCAATATATTTTGAGTCACCAACGCAAGTTGAGGTGAACCAAGAGCTTGCCAAGCATTCGAGGATAGGATGCTAACATTAGATACTTTGTCTATTATAGTGTTAGGAATATGCCTACCACAAAACTGAACATCAATTTGGAAAGGAGCATAAGAAGGAAGATGAGGTTCTGTGAGAGCATTCCAATCAATGGTAATTTCATGGCTTGGAGTGGATGCCATTGGAATGGGTTGAATTTCCCCTTGTCTGGAGGAATCCACAATAACACGAAATACCTAAGTGACATCCTCACTCTTCAAAGGAGGAGTAGGATCTACTAATGAGGATATTGAATCAACCACTTGATGGATCATATCGACTGAGGAGGTTCTCGAGTCGATCACGTGGGTTTCACTCTTCGATGGAAGAGTGGGATCGGTCGATGACTAAATCAGATCGATCACTTTATCAATTGGGTCAACTGAGAATGAAACCAAATTGACCACTTGATCAACCAGATTACCCGAGGAGGGAACCAGATTGACCAGTTCATCAACTAATGGCAGGTTGGGAGAGAGTTTATAGTAAGCTGTTGGAATTTGTTGTTGAACATAAACAATATTTTTCAACAGATATGAAGCTTCATCCATGAAGGGACAAAAGTAGGTGTGGTGCATCTCCTTACATAACAAGCAAGGAAATTTGACTTTACCCTTCTTATTTCCAACCTGATTACTAGTCGATGGGTTGTCACTAGCATGAACTAGAATGACTGATGATGCAGATTGAGAAGAAACCTGTGAACATACTTCTACAACCTTGGGAATACCAAGGAAATACTTGAGAAGGTGATCACCCTTGCAAAGCCTGCAAGGGAATTTGGGATTGTGATTCTTCTTTTTAGACTAGACGAGACCATCAACATTCCCAACATGATGTCCAGAGGTTGGCTGATTGCTTCCAAAATGTTCTTCAGTGGTTGGAAGATTTCCCTGTTTGTGAGTTTTCTTCTTCTTACTCTTCCTTTTCTTCTTCTTCTTGTCCATCTAGTTACTAGCTATAGAGATTTTAGTAGACAAAGAGGAAGAATGGAAAGAAGACCCTACGAGTGAAGAAGGTGGAGGATCGACATGAGTTTGATGATCTGAGCGTGGAATGTTTACATATGAAGAAATAGGAGCATTGATTTCACCGAAGTGGAAAACAACCAAACTGGTAACCCAATCGTGATACTAGGAAGATTCAAAGTTTCAATGTAAGGTGGACCAACGTGTCCCACAGAAGGAGAAACAAATAGTATCCCTGGAAAATGGATTCCTTCGTTAGTATACCCAGGGATTGATGCCATAGATACAGACTCAACCCTAAGGTCCACTAAGAAAATAAATAGCATGCGATAGAAAATCTAGGAAGAAAACCAAACAAACCAATAACTTCTCACAATGAACATACTAGTTGGTGATGAAATACAACATCGCGGGAACCCGTGAGAAGGGGATGAGATGAGCGGTTGGATCATTTGTGTTGGTAACCTACTTAATAGAGTTACGCCCTAGTGCAAGTCCCCTTATGGAAAGAGCCACAGCTGACCCTCCAAGGAGCCCGAGTGAGTTTGACCAACGTCTGACCCAGGTACAATGAAGAGTCCCCTTCACTGTCACATTGTGTAAAGACCCTAAAGATTATGGAAACTAAGGTCACCAACTCACATTTAGCCTCCGAGTGGATATATTTGATAGTCGGGTCCGAAAGTATGGGAAGGATATAGTGTTTGAAATTATTCAAGAGGATTGAGAACAAGAGAACCGAAAAAATCTCCAAAGGACCCCGAATGGATTTGGGATTCACGAAGTTCCGAGACCAAATGAAAACAGTTGATTCTCAAGAAGAACCCTCAATATACTATCATCCACTACATTTGGCTAAGCCTCAGAGGGGTAATGTTCACTTCTCTCCTATACATGACCTCGTGTTTATTTCCTGTGTGAGAGGGGGGTCCCGACTATGCTTATACAAAAAATTGGATTTTCTCTCCCTATCACAAGATTCTAAGTTAGTTTTAGTTTCTTTGGAGAGTTCACCTCAGATCCTATTCCAAAGCTCTATCGTGATCTACTGTTGATGTACATGACCTAAAAAGAAAGTTTGATAGATCATTTTTATTAAGCGCTTGATTTTATGGTTGTTTTTTTACTCAAGGGTGTGGTAGTGAAACAAATGATGTGTAAATGATTCAACTCCAAAAAGGTGCAGAGAATGATTCAATGCAAAATTCATTTTCGATGAAATCTAGCTAAAGAAAAGGGGGGATTTATTTAATCATTTATAATGATAACTTAGAACTCAACGAAATGCAATCTTAATTTTATTTTCAATGAAAAGGACAACAATGCCAAATGATGAAATGAAGTTTTCGCAATTTGAAAGCAAACAACTTTCCTAAGCTACTTTTGAAAACACTACAGCGAAATTTTATGCTTTCTCTTTTTCTTTTCAAGTAAATGCAATTTGAAAGGAATTCCTTCTATTGATTTTATTTCAATATACAATGTGTAATCTATGGAAAAGTAAATAAGAAGGAAGAAAACAAAGAATCCAAATTGAAACACGCAAAACCCAAGGCTTCAAAACTGAAAAAAATTTATTCCAAATGACTGAAAAGCAATCAACACTCAAAGCAATCAAAGAAAGAGTGGGAACTCAATCAAAGAGAAATTTATCCAAATAATCTCTCAAGGAGATGCCAAGGATCTATAGAGTACATGAGGAGGTAAAGGAATACAGTTCTGTTCATACCAATGCAACAAGAAGTTCAATAATATGACAGATGAGTGGCATACAAAAAGTGGAAAATATTTCAAGAAAAATGCAAAAAAGTTCACAAAAAAAATGTAAAATTCACAGCAAGGAATCTAAGGCAGATCCAAGGTGGATCTGGAGTGTTGAAGAGGGCCACAAAAAATAGATTTGAGTGGGTTTTTTAGAGGATAAATATTCAAAAATGGTTCTCAAGATAATGGTTGCTCCCTGAAAAGGGAGACAGAGCAATCAAACACTCCCTATGAAGGGTGAAAGGGAGACTAGAAAGTATGTTCATACCTAGTTAACCTAAGAGGATGGTGGGTCGCTTTATTACAGAGAAAAAAGTGTGACCAAATAATTTTTGTCTCTCCCTTATAGAGAAAAATGTTATACCAAAGGAGGTTGGTTGCTCTGTTTACACAAGGAAAGGGTGACTGAACCTCGGAAGTGAAAAAAAGGTGGATCTCGAAGAGATCTGACAGATCTGGGATATGGGTTTCTTCAAATACACTCAAAAAAGAGTGGGGCAATTATTGGGATGGAACAAAAGCGCTTAAAATGGAAGAGATATCTAGAAATAAGATTCAGAAATTCAATAATCTAAGAGGATTAATACATGGAGAAGAAATCCCCAGTATGGTCGCCAACCTATTTTAAACATTTTGTACCCTGCAAGAGCTAAGCTCCCTTAGGTTCTACCCATTCCTAAGACAAGAATAGAGTCATAAACTAAGGATCTAATATGATTCATACATGAAAACAACCAAGGATGGAAACCTCCCAAAGATCAAATAAATCATGCATGGATTAACAACAGATCTAATAGTATATCATAACACATAATTATACTAATTTTCTACTAATGAATACATAAACTTATATGAACAATTAGATAGAGGGAAACATCCATTATGT
>JASDQU010736402.1:101350-116029 GCA_032191745.1 Picea mariana | reverse complement strand
GCTTGGTAACTCTCAATATAGTCAATTTTCACTAAGTTCTAGAGATATAGAAGCCTCTACTCACCTCCTCCACCAATCTATATAAATAAGGAATTACATGGGAAAGAAAAAGAAGAATCGTTTATAGGCATATGTTGCAAGAATTTCATAGTATCTCTTCCATAAGAAATCAATCTTCACTTCAGGTTATCCTTCTTTGTGAGGGATATAGAGGAGAAAGAGAAAGGAGCCTTAGAGAAATGCATCATGACTCAATGTATGCCACGTTGATGTATTCATTCTCTATTTGATTAATATATAGATCTATGTGTTTTTCCCCTTCCAATGCTTATGTACTCATTTTTCAATACTTTCTTGTGTTAGATATAATTTTGACTTAAGTAGATCAGATTAGATCTAGGATAGATCTAATATTTCATAAATATTAAGAAGGTTTGAGGATTGGTTTTTGTTGTCACCTGTGTGAAGTAAGAAAGTTACATGATTTGGAGCTGGATGTTTGGAGATGCAATGACTAGGATAAATAAGGATACTCGTTGATTCAAAGGTAGTCATTCTATATTCTTTCTTAAATAGGAACAAATCTAGTAGATCGAGGTACATTTTGTAGTGATCTATCCCAATGTTTGTCTTGGATAAAGGGAATATCCAAGGGAGTTATTTCTTATCCGTAGGAGATATTTATCCATAAACGATGTCACAGATAGAGATGGGTCACACTCTTCTAGTAGGTCAGAGCATGACCTCCCTCAAAATCAGTGAAATCTAGGGTAGAAGAGTGTGTCTTAGTAGGAAAACATCAATGGGTCCTCCATGTGTCCCTAGGGTGGAAAATAAGGTTGTAACATATGCCCCCTAATGTGTGAGGTCAAAAGAGGAATCGATGGCCAAAAGACATTACAATAATGGTCATGAACATGAGGCATCATAAGGGGGGATCTTAGAGATAAAAAAACCGAGTACTTGCAATTAGACATCAATAACATATATATCATCCGTGAGGTAGGCATACCCATGCTCGGAAGAGAAACAAAGCTTGGTTTCCAACACAATACACTCTGGATCCATGAAATGCAAGACCATGGCCATGAAAAAGAAACAATGAATCCATGCCATAAAGAATATCATATCTATGAGAACATACAATGTGGATGTATGTCATAGTATACATAAGGAAGACATTGAGCACCAATGAGAGTGCCCCAATAGTATTCAAAGTACTCATACACTAGTGATATACTCCATCAAAACTTAGGAGGGGTAGCATGAAGGAGTGATGTGGCCCTAACCACAAGATATTCATCACAAACCTCGACGGTACGATTCTACAACATGTAAATAAATGAGTTGATATCAAGCATGGTAGAAACTGTCGGATTATTATTCATTGAGGTAAACCATTAATTGATGTTAGGGGATCCATTGATGATGAAAATTGACCCCAAGGTGCCTAGTAAAATATAGCAATTGTGAATAGATGATATGATGTCAAACACTCATAGAGTCAATCAATCGAGAGTCAATGATGTAAACCCACTGCCAATCAAAGGAATCCTGCCACCAAGGACTAAAATATTTAATGTATTAGTTGGTTTCTATATCCCTCTCCTAGATAATGTGTTAAAGTTGATAGGAAGAGATTCTTCAAAGTAAGGTATTAATGTATTCCCTGTCAATCAACATGAAAAATATGTCAAGAGATGATGTGAAGATATAGAATCACCAAGTACAACTGACACGGGGATGGCTGACGTGAATGGTAAACAAGACAAAAAATGGCCTACTTAGGTTTAAATTCACTTCAACATATAGCATGAAATAATGATGACTTGGTAGAATTGACTTAAGAGAACCTCTAATATAATGCAACAACGCATGAGGCACTAAATAACTCTCCATAATGACTAGAAGAGTAACCAACCGAGGGAGTATATTACTCATATTGATGGTACAACTCCTAGGAAAGCTATAACCCAATTGTAAGACAATGATTCAAATTGGTGCCATGTTCAAGGGTGACATGACTGACAATACCACTTTTATAAATATAGACCAATGGTAAAAAACAAAAAAATTACTCTTTTTTTTAGCGTCTCCTTCATGGTTTTGTGAGCACGAAAGAGAGATAAAAGTGTGCTTGATGGTGTCTTTTTTAGTATATTTTTATGAGTCCAAAAAAAGAGGTAAAAATATACTCATCCAATGTCTTTTTTATGGTTTAACAAGCAAGAAAAAGAGATAAAAGTAAGTTTTTCAAGTGTCATTTTCATGGTTTTACAAGCATGAAAAAGCGTTAAAAGTAAGCTAATCAAGTGTCTTTTTCATGGTTCAACAATCACAAAAAAGAGTTAAAGGTAAGATCTTCTGGAGAGAATGAGTGGCTTAACAATATTTATGTTCCAAGCTTGAGGAACTGAACTAAGGAAAATTAATGCAGACTACTACTAGCAAGTGAGGTCCACTCATAGTAGCGGTTCTCTCCATGGGTATAGGGTCACAAAATGGAGGCAAGTGAATAAATAAGAAAGAGGTCAAGAGTGACTGCAATGGCGGTAAGTGGGATCAAGGAAAACAACATCACAAAATTAGGCACAAAGACATAAGAAGAAAATGCATATGAGACTATAAAGTAACATAAATGTGACAGGAACCCCCTCGAGATATGGCCAGAACATAGATGAAGAGAGAAGAATGAGGATCAGCTTCGAGTCATGGTGGTTATAAAGGATGGCTCTTGGGACTACAAGAAATCAAAAAATGGGCACCATATGGAAATTGGGGTGCTAAATAGGGTTTCCATGGAGGGTAGGAACTACCATTCAAGTTACAACATGCAAAAAAGGAGAATGGCTAATGTCACAATCTGACGGGATTGAACCTAAGGTTTTGTGATGGAAAAATGGGAAGTTAATAATGTAAAATAGTGATGTAGGGAAAAACCTATCCCTATATGCCAGTTTGATACATGTACCTTAAGTTTATTAGATGACGCCATAGAAAATTCCAAACAAAACATCATCGAGTCCTATAAAACACATACAAAAATACTAGAATTAGGGTTAAAATGCGTGGTGAAATCTAAAAAAATTTTTTTTTTTGGATTTTTTGGATATGAATTATGAAAAAAAAAATACTCCCACAACACACCTATATAAAATGAATTACACATCTATAGAGTTTATGCAAAGTAGATCCCATGTCTAGGATTAAGCCAAGAATCCTTATCGTCACCAATGAACTCATGAGTCATTCTCAACATTATATGGCACACCATGTTGGGGTCATGCCACATATAATCAAATTTCCACGTATGAATTTTATCACTATGAGTATTTTTTTGAGTTATGGTAGCTCCTTTATGATTCCCATCTAGACACAAATGAGGTATAAAACATTCGTCTTCAGTGTGATTAGGAGTAGAAAAATTGATGGCAAGTTTTGAACAAGATATTCGAGGTGTGAAGAGGTCAAGGATAGGGATTTAATTAGATGCCCTAGAAAATTCTCCCAATCCTAGATAAAAAATCATCATGTTAACCCTCATTGGTTCCAAATTATGAATATGATATGATAGATACGTTAGATATTCCTTTTTATTATCTATTTAAGCCATGACTTCTAGGATGGCCTCTTATGAAGGCAACTTGAAATCGAGGGAGTCATGTGAATGGGGAGAGTCAACATACCTCGTGGGTGAAGTAGGTTGATCATATTGCATGTTGAAATGGAGTTTATGACTAGTTTTAGCTAATTTTGATGGGATCATCGATGAGGAAATATTTATTTCTATGAGCGACATGCGAGCTCTATAAGACTCTAATTCCACAAGACTAGGTAGCACCCAAGGATCAAAAGATACAAGGTATCCACTATTGAAAGAAGATATTATATTGATAGGAGAAATATTCAAATAAGGAGGTGGTGGGGGAAGGGTACATGTACCCATCAAGGAAGAGTCTTTGAAAATCCCTATACCAACATTCATCTAAGCACTCTTGGAGTCACCGAAAAAAGGTACATTGGAACCTGCATTGGTCCTAAGGTCTAGGGTGCAGAATGCAAGTTGTTCGATAGTGACAATATTCGATCAAGCCCTATAGGTTCTATGTCACGTATTGATTTTTTAGTTTTTATATTCTTTGTAGTGAAATTATAGTCAAGGTGGATTGACTGAAGGTCGAATTCAAGGTGGATCGAGGTGGTTCGACATGGTAAAGGTATCGACAAGAATTCAAAGAGGTAAACCAACAAGAGTTTGATAGTCGATCATGTGGAGACCGACTGAATACCGAATGAAGGTCGACTGGTAATTTGACTTGGAGTCGACAGTAACAGTATCCCAATATTAGTAGGATTTGTAACAAATGATATGCATGGATCTATAACCATTTTTGCACACCATTTACTTAGGGATTTTACTACTGTAAATACTATAAAGAATTGTGTTGTAATGTTGTAAAATATAATATTAAGAAAACAAATATTTAGAGAAATCTTTATATGTATGTTGTTGTTCATGCAGATGTAAGCCAAATTGGCTACAAGGTTGTTCTTGTGTAAGAAAGATAGTATGATTTTGATTGTGTCTTAGTTTTGGAACAAGTTTAGATGTGTAACCTTTTATTCATATTGAATAAGACAACAAGAGAGTAGAACACTCAAGGAATGTTGTTTTTTCCGGTTTGAGTTTCCATGGTAAAATTTGTGTGTGCTGTGTGATTGTTTTTTCATTTATGTTCTTGATTAAATTCTTCCTCTATTCTTCTAGGTTTAGTGTGGAAGTGTGTCTCATTTCCTAACATGTGGCATTAGAGCCAAGTTAATATTTGATGTATGGTATGAGATATTGATTTATCAATCTTGAATATGAGAGATAAACCCTAGGTACAGTAAGAGTTGTAAGTCATAAATTGTGTTAAATATCATGTTAAATAATGGTGAGCAATTCAAGAATAGAGAGAGAAAAATTCAATGGCCAGAATTTTGAGCTTTGGAAGCTTAAAATGGAAGATCTTCTTGTATATCGAGAACAATGGACAATAGTATCTCCAATCCCAGATGACAGACATGTCAACAGAAGAATGGGAGAAAATCGAAAGAATAGCAAGAAGTATGATTCAGATTTGTCTTTCAGATTCGGTATTGGTGAATGTCTCAGGTGAAGATTCATCCAAGAAACTATGGGACAAGTTGGGAAGCTTATACCAGTCGAAATATCTGGTAAATAATTTGTTTCTCAGAAATAAATTGTATCTTCTAAGAATGAGTGATGGAAGTTCTGTGACTGAGAAAATTTAAAATGCATTTAATACGATTTTAAGTCATTTATCGTCTGTGGATATTAAAATCACTGAGGAGGAGATGTGTATTATCTTATTATGTTATTTTCCATACTCCTGGGATAGCTTATTTATGGCTATAGGGAGTAATACAACCACACTAGTGCTAGAATATGTGGTTGCTTCTCTACTGTCAGAAGAAATGAGAAGAAAGAGCATTGAAGGATTGACCAAAGATGCTTTAGTGGTTAGAGGTCAATCAGATGAAAGAGATAAAGGAAAATTATTCAATAGCAAGTCTAATTCAAAGGGTATATCTAAATCCCCGATTCATTTGACAAGAATATTTTCTAAATGTGGTAAACTTGGGCATTACAAAAAGGACTGCAAGTCGAGGGAGATGGAAGTCAGTATAGGATCTAGCAATAAGTAGTCGACTGAGACAAATATGACCCTGGATAAGGGAGGTGATGTGTACCTAGCATCGACTAGTACATAGTTGGATCAAGATGTTTGGTTGATTGTCTTAGGAGCATCCTATCATATGAAACCACATAGAGAATGGTTTTGTGAATATGAACGATATGATGGAGGTGATGTGTTCTTAGGGTATGACTCAACAACCAAAATTTTCGGGCGAGGAAGAGTTCAACTAGTACTGCAGGATCGGAGGAAAAGAGCGCTTCTAGGTGTGCTACACATTTCAGTTTTGGTAAGAAACCCAATATATGTCAGCTATATGAGTGATGTTGGAGTGCACACTCTATTTCTAAAGGATTCATGCAAGATGGTCTAAGGGGTGATAGTCTTAATGAAAGGAGTTTGGATTCAAACCCTAAACAATTTTCTATGGGGTGTTTACTTGACTAGATGCAACAACATTGTTGTTCCTAAAGTCATGTCAACTTCGAGTCGAATCGAATCAAATCAAGTTGAGTGAATTCAAACTAACTTGACAAGTCATCATAAAGTAGACTCGACCATGCTATGGCACGAGAGGATGGGACATATTGGAGAAAAACGAATTTGATCTATGCACAACAAAGGTATGGTCAAATGTTTTCTTGAATGTGGTTTAGAAGTCAACTTTTGTGAGGATTGAATATATGGAAAACAAATTTGGGTTAGGTTTCCATCTGGAGTGACAAGGGATAATGGGATTCTAGAATTAGTTCATAGTGATGTGTTTGGCACAGTTTTAGTGCCTTCACTTGGTGGATCCATGTATTATGTCTCCTTCATAGATAATTTTTCTAGGAAGACATGGATATATTTCCTGAGGAAGAAATCATAGGTTTTCAATAAATTCAAAGAGTTTAAATCTCTTGTAGAAAACTAGATATAAAAGAGGATTAAGGTGCTAAGAATTGACAACGATGGTGAATTTTGTAGAAAAGGATTTGATTAATTCTGCAAGAAGTGTGGCATATCATGCAAAAATACCACACCATATACCCCACAACAAAATGGAGTTTCTGAAAGAATAAGCAAAATGTTGATGGACAAGGCAAGGAGCATGCTCAATGGTGTTGGGCTTGCATAAGAATTATGGGAGGAGGCAACAAACACTACAAGATATCTGGTGACTATGTCTCCTTCATCGATGATATTCGACATGAATTCAAATGAGGTATGTTCAGTTAAGAAGCCTTGGGTTTCAAAATTCAAAGTATTTGGATGTGATGCATTTGTGCATGTTCCCAGGGAAAAGAGGAGCAAGCTGGACAGGAAGGAAGTCAAATGTATTTTCATTGGATACAAAGAAGGAATGAAATGATATAAGCCTTGGTATCCTACATAAAGGAGAATAGTGTATAGTCAATATGTGGTCTTCATAGAAGTCAAAAGTAAGACCGATCTTGAATAAATTGTTCAAACAGAGAATAATCCTGAGAGGGTGCAGTTTGAACTGAGGAATGGAGAATATGATTCAAATGATTCAATTGAATCATAGGACGAGGTGGAACAACCAAATTTGGTTGTAAGGAGGTTAGAAAGAGTAAGAAAAGTAGTCAAAAGGTATAGTTCATTTGAATTCCATTCCGCATTCATGTTAACTCCCATCAATAGTGAGCCCAATTTGGTCATGGTGGCAGATGACTCAACAAAGGGAAAACTATGGAAGCATGCCGTGGTTGAAGAGATGGAATCCTTTCAAAAGAATGAGACATGGGACTTAGTTAAGTTTCCTGGTAGGGTGACAAATGTTCTTGCCGCAACCCAAGCTTTGATGTTAATTTGGTCATCATTTGGTTCTGAAAGTGACTCCCATGGTCAGTGACAATCTCTCTCAGGACGCCGAACCTTGCAATTATCTGGTTGAACAAAAAGAGAGTTGCAGTCTCTCCATCATATTTAAACATTGGTATAGCTTCGACCCACTTCGTAAAGTAGTCTACGGCTACTATGATATAACCGTGCCCCCTTGTTGAAGGAGGGCTGCATGTAGTGTAATCAATCCCCCACTTGGTGAAGGGACCAACTGTGATGACAAGAAACATGGGAGCGATATGTGCCCTCATCTTCTGAGAGAAGATATGACACGGGTGGAACTTCTTGACCAATTCGATACAATCTTTGATTAGTGTCGGTTAGAAGTAACCGGCTCATAAAATCTTTAGGGCTATTNTGCCAACCTAGACAAATGATTTCCACATGCTATAGTATGGCAATCATTAAGCATGATTTTTTCTTCTTAATGAATGAGGCATCGACGAAGAACACAATCTACACCTCGATGATATAGAGTGTCCTCGAGGATGAGATAATTCTTGGCGTGATGATGTATATGGTGATGTTCATCACGAGAAGCAGAGGTGGGGTACTTCAAAGTCTGGAGATAGACAAGAATATCTCCATACCAGGGGTTGAAGATGATATTAGAAAAAAATCTCCTTGAATAGGTGACTCTTCGGGCACAACATCACCTGACTCAACCAAAAGTTATGAAATACGTTCTGCGAAGACCAATGACTTTTTGGATTTCGCCGAAATGAAATCCAAGTCAAATTCATGATGAAGCCGGCTACTGCTCCACGAGTATGGTCCTGGGCTCCTCTTTTACTGTGCACCAACTACTAACACACTTGCTTCTCTTCTTTGTTGAAATCACAAAATGTTTGCAGAATCTTGGGCAAAGGGGAATACAAATTCAAGTAGAGTTTCTTTACTATATTTTTTCTCCTTTCAAATGGGACCCTTACCCCTTCTTTTATAGGCTAGAAGGAGCTAGGTATTTGGTCGAATGACTGGTCATGCATGGTCGAAAGGTTTAGTTAACTTGCCCAAAGTTGTGTGTTCCGTCAGCAACTTTCCTTTTTCTGTGCTTTTGTAGGTACACGTGGGTTGTATTGGGGCAGCTAGCATGTACACGCATGTAGTAATGGAGCAGGGCACATGGGCCTTTATAAAGGGGTTTTTTAAGAAGAGTTGTTTAGTAGTGTTTTGGCAAAGAAGGAGTCTGAGATGGCCTGATGCCAGGTAAGTATATCTGGTGCAATTTAGGGTTATAACACTGCCTTTGCAACCATTTAGATTCGTTGATTCATGAGGAGATCAACACTGGGTGAGTTGGTTATCTTTTGATATGAGCTTGGTAACTCTCAATCTAGTCAAGTTTCACTAAGTTCTATTGATATAGAAGCCTCTACTCACCTCCTCCACCAATCTATATAAATAAGGAATTACATGGGAAAGAAAAAGAAGAATCGGTTATAGGCATATGTTGCAAGAATTTCAGAGGATCTCTTCCACAAGAAATCAATCTTCACTTCAGGTTATCCTTGCTTGTGTGAGGGATATAGAGGAGAAAGAGAAAGGATCATTATAGCAATGCATCATGACTCAATGTATGCCATGTGTATATATTCATTCTCTATTTGATCAATATATAGATCTACATGTTTTTCCCCTTCCAATGCTTATGTACTCATTTTTCAATACTTTCTTGTGTTAGATATAATTTTGACTTAAGTAGATCAAATTAGATCTAGGATAGATATAATATTTCATAAATATTAAGAAGGTTTGAGGATTGGTTTTTCTTGTCACCTGTGTGAAGTAAGAAAGTTACATGATTTGGAGTTGGATCTTTGGAGATGCAACGACTAGGATAAATAAGGATAGTCGTTGATTCAAAGGTAGTCATTCTATATTCTTTCTTAAATAGGAACAAATCTAGTAGATCCAGGTAAATTTTGTAGTGATCTATCTCAATGTTTGTCTTGGATAAAGGGAATATCCAAGGGTGTTATTTCTTATCCGTAGGAGATATTTATCCATAAACGGTGTCACAGGTAGAGACTGGTCACACTCTTCTAGTAGGTCAGAGCATGACCTCCCTCAAAATCAGTGAAATCTAGGGTAGAAGAGTGTGTCTCAATAGGAAAACATCAATGGGACCTCCATGTGTCCCTAGGGTGGAAAATAAGGTTGTAAAATATGCTCCCTAATGTGTGAGGTCAAAAGAGGAACCGATGGGCAAAACAAATTACAATAATGGTCATGAACATGAGGCATCATAAGGGGGGATATTAAAGATAAGAAAATCGAGCACTTGAAATTAGACATCAATAACATATATATCATCCGTGAGGTAGGCATACCCATGCTCAGAAGAGAAACAAAGCCTGGTTTCCAACACAATACACCATGGATCCATGAAATGCAAGACCATGGCCATGAAAAACAAACAATGAATCTGTTATCACACCAAGAAACTCCTTAGGGTTGTAGACTAAGGATGCTTGGTAACTTAAAAATAATGTGTAGGTATGCTTGGAACAATGAGATCCTCAATGATTAATGTAATAGACAACTCATCATACATTCAAAAGAAACAGTGCTTTCAGGAAACATTAATCAGATCAAGTAAATTTGAAAGGAGAGGATGAAGAACACTAATCTTGATTGCCAAATACAACTGGATGTAGGGCTTAATACAAGATATAAATAAATCCTTCACTTCAAGTCTATGAGCTCAATAAAGAGATGAAAGTCTTCATAAGCTAAGATAAACTGAAATAAAGTACAGAAAAGGAAACATGAATATTTTTGATATTGAAAGCGAAAGGAGACTGAAATTTTATTATGCAATAAGAGTCTATACAGCAGCACAAAATGTATTCCCAGTTTGAACCCTTCTCTCTTAGAAAATATAGGAATTTATAGCCTTTTACAATCAGTTTTTAAGATCCTGAAAACTTGGATCTATATCTAAAAATAACAAATCAAATTAACTAAGACAATTGATAACAAAGACTAGTGGCTAGGATAGCATTCGAACTGTCTTCTATATCAAAATTTGACATCTGTACTTCATCAGCTTTTGGAATCTATTATGTCATGAAAAAGGTAAAGGCACCTGTCTTTGTGCTGGATTTCTTCAATTACTCATAGTCGAAAATTTAGGAGACCGATTTAGCATGTGGTTTTCAAAATCTCCATGAATCTCTGATGCTGAGTATTTTCTGACTAAGTAGTTAATCCTTTAATGCTCTAGAACCTCTTTAAATCCTTTGAAAATCTCCCTACTCCATATTTAGCTTTCAAAAATTCTTTTTGATCTTTCACTAGCTAACTCGCCTTATGATTCGTTGGTTAGCTGGTGAAAGCTCTGCCTTTCACCAGCTAACTGGTTGTAATTTTACCATTTGTGCTGGTGAAAGCTCTGCTTTGGCCAAAAAGGAACTTTCACCTCCAAAACTGTTGTTTTATCAAAAACTCAACATGTATCTGCTTTATCTCCTTGCATATTCACAACAACCTGGGCTAGCACTTGCAGATCTGGGTGTGACTTCTATTTCTGCTTCAATTTTCTTATCTTCCTCTTAAGGCGTTTTGCTAACCACCATAGAATGCTATAATCTTTGGTGATTTTCTTCTTTCTCTTCTTGTCCTTGACACTTTCAAGAGCCAACTTTTCAAATGCAGCATTTGTTTCTGCGAAATTATCAGACAATGTTTTGTATCTCTGCTTAATTACTCTTTCTAAAACCTCCTGTTGAGCAATCACTTCTTTAAGTTGCTTGATTTTCTGTGATTTCTTTGACTTTGTGCTCTTTGATGTTTCACCTTCATCAGTGTGAGTAAAAGTCTCACAATCCTGTGCAAATTCCATGGAGTGTTCAAGGATTTTAATGGCTGGACTTTCATCTTCTTGCTCTGACTCTGTTTCTGAGTCTATGTATGGTAGATTTAGGATATTTGTCTTATTTTTTGTAGGCTACTCTGAAGTGGTTTCAAAATATAACTTTTTCTTTGACCTGTGAGACTTCATGCCAGAAATCCTATCTTCTGGTGGTCCTGGGAGAGTTCTCCTCTTCCTTAAGCTGCTCTGAGGAGTTAATTGCCTTTTTCCATCTCTCTTCTGCTCATTCATGGGCTGAGTTTAGGTTTCAAATCCTTCCCAAAAAATAAAATGTTGCCAAGTCCTTCCCCTTTGTCTTAGTGATCCGTAGGATCTTTTAATGACTATGGTTGAGTTTTAATTTTGAATGTGTTAATTAACCATTTGAGAAACTTAGTGAAAGAATGAGGAAAGAAGAGGAATTATGACAACCATATTTGCATTTTCATATCTGAAATGAAATAATAGACAACAAACCATAACACACAGATTGATAATGGAGTTCGGCACAACTTTGCCTATGTCTCCGGNTTCAAAATCTCAAAAATACATCGCAGCAGTGCCAATTGGCTACAAGACTAATCTGTTCATGTTCTTCCAGATCTCTAGAACCCTGCAAAGAAAATGACACGAAAATCAGATGTCCAGAGCTCCCAGAAATGGTCTGATAGCGTCTGCTCCTCAATATCTTCCCTGCATTAAAATGGCTTTGGCTTGGCTTCCCTTCAGCATAAATCTTCTCTGATTGCCTTCTCATGGCCTCAAATAGGCCTAGTTTTTATAGATTTGAAGTTGGTTGCTCATTTCCAACTTCCTCCCAAAATTTGGGCTCCAAAAATGCCCAATATCTCCCAAAAATGGAGAAAATCAACTACAATCAGGCACTATATCAATAAAAAATCAAAAAATTTATAGAAAAACCCACTGCATAAAAATTATTGGGCATTATCCCCTAAGCCTGGGCATGTGCCCCCTAAACTCGGTCGTATGGGCCTTCATGTGGCCACGTTCCCATGCACTGGCCCCCCTTTCCTCACGCTAGCTCCTGGTTCCTTGGCATTGGCATAAAATCGCGGGCTTACAGTTGTAACCACGCCCCTTTTTGGTGGTAGAACCCGGTCCTGTGGGATCCATCTGGGATCCGAGAATAATCCTTATCCACATATACCTGCAGCACCCACGCTCCCGGTTCTGCCATGTGGTCGTATATTGTATATTGCGCCGAGGGCTGGGGCTAAGCCCCGACCCTTTTCCCCGTCGAATAAACCATCAACCAAACTAAAAACTAATATATGCCATATATTTTATAAGCACCACCGATAGGGCGAGCGGTTGGCCCAACCCTGCTAGTCCTTTTCCCAGGGGATAGGTCGCGGGTTCGACCTCGGCCGAGCCATACAAATTTTGCACCAAACCATTAGCCAACCACAGGGTGCCATGTGGCAGTCCATGATTGTGCCACGTGGCACACCAAAAACCAACCCAAACATGCCAAGTGTCAATCACTGGTTCGTCCACGTCGCCTGCCACGTCAATTGTCGTACTACCCTGTCAGTTTTCCACGTCAGCTGCTGACATCATCCGTGCCATGTGTCACCCTTACAGTGGTGACACATGTCACCCCTGGATTGGTCCAGCTGTACGCCAAATCCACCTGCCATTCTTTTCCATGTGTCGTCACCTAAGGCTTCCACGTGTCATCTCCAAAAGCTACCACGTGTCACCTTCAGGAGCTTCCATGTCATCTGTACGGACTATACAGTCATCCCCTTTTTTTTCCTGTTTTCCTTCTCGGACAGAATGCGATATCTTGCTCATACAGAGCCCATTTGATGAAGTAAATATAACGTCGGAATCAGGAAGACGAGACGGACGCAATGACACTAGTTTTGTTGCATTCTGAGCACTTTCATTTTTGAGCATTTTTAAACCCTGTCAGGCTTCTGGATACGATTCCGGATCACACCTCCCCACAAAAAGACCTTTTCATCCCCAAAAGGTTACTGACCAGTCAACAAGCTCGGGATAGGCCACCCGGCTTTCTCTCTGTCTCTGAACTCTATCATGTGCACCTGTCTCATCAAGATCAACTGTAACACAATCATGACAATTGACAGTATATTATTAGCCATTTGAACCCTGTTACATCTTACTGAAGCCACTATCATCCATGTAGAAAACATTGCTAATGACAGCATCAAAACGACGACTGCAAATGAGCTGATATACTTGAAATATTTTCACGACATGAGCTTATCTTAAAGCAACTTATGATTGATTTTCCATTCAACAATCATGTCCTGTTCTTGCAAGATCAATTACTTCATTTGAAACAATTATTGGTTTGTTGCTTGCTTCCACTGCCTTCATTAATTGTTCCATTGTTTGAAGTGTTTTATTTGCTTTAACATGATGAGCATGAACCACATAATCATGACCTGCTTTAGTGAATTGATATTGATTCTTTGTCCTGTAGAAGATTGCCTTACGATCATATAAGTATCGACTACCTAAGACCATGCCACATTCTCTTAAAGACACTACATCACATGTTACTTCATCCACATACTTATATGAAATTGCAAATTTGATTGTGCATTGCTTTGTTATGTGCATTTGATGATGATTGCTTATCCATTTAAGTGTGTAAAGCTTATGATGAGTTTGTGTTTTTAACCCCAATTGTTTAACCAATTCTTTTGAGATTAGACTAGATTGAGATCCACTTTCGATTAATGTGTCTACCTTAGTGTGTCGCATGATTACCCTTATATGAAACAAGTTGTTTCTACAATCAATGTCTTCACCATTTTTACCTGTCATACCAACCAATGAAATCTTTAACTCATCACCTGAATCCGATCCTAAATCTGTGGGTTTTGATGTCGTTTCCATTGTTTGTGTTCCCTTCTTTTCTTTGAACCACTTTGGCCTCTTCTCGGGATGCAACTGCCAACATTTGTCCTCATCCTATCCCTCTTTCTTGCAATTCTTGCAAGTGGGCTTTCCTTCCTTCCTTGTCACTGCATTTGCATTCTTGCCATAGCCATGCCTTTTCCTCTTGTCCTCTTTCCTTGAAGACGATGATTCCCTTGACACACCTGCTTTCCCTGCTTCAATATATGTAGCTTGAATAGAAACCTTATCAAGGTTAGTGGGTCCAAACATGAAAACAATGGTTCTAATATTCGCAAGCAAACCTCCTATATACTTCATAAGAGTTTCTTGTGTTTGCAAAGGGATGTCTAACATTAATGCCATTTTTTGAAATCC
>JASDQU010736402.1:88723-100912 GCA_032191745.1 Picea mariana | reverse complement strand
ACAAAGAGGATCAAGTTTGCACACTCTAAATAGTGTAACATCTTAGAGCCTACCATCCTTAATCAATATTTTTATGTTTAACTTTGAGTTATATAATCTAATTTTTTAAAAGAATATCCATACTCCTAGTCAACCAATGATCCACGACATTCTCAAGTAAAACACATTGATTTTCATCTTCTTCAATGGACTTTGAGTCCCATATGCCATGATATAATAACATGCCACATAATTGTAATCACCATTGCTTTCTAGAAAGAGGTTGAGTATTCTCCAAAAGAAAACTTAGAATGTTTCCTAATAATGGCTGACAGTTGATTGAAGATGATATAAGGATTTTTAATGAATGTGACCATTAAAATATGAGTTTTTTTTTTCAAAATCATGCTCTTAGGGTTATGAACATTAGAGAAAATAAAACATTTTTTTTTACTGGGATAACCTTGGATGGAAGACATATGTGCTGCTATAAGTCTCAATTTGATTTTTTGCATGATGAATACTACTTAAACCCCACTAGTATATTGGTATGCTAATGACTAACAATAAGAAATAAAAATTTACTTGAGTATACTACTTTTCCTATGTGTATATTGGTATACTACTTTTCCTATGTGTTCACACTCCCACCATCTTCCACTCGTCACCCTTTAAATAGTGCACGTATCCACGATGTACCTTGATCCTATTGGTTAGGCTAGTTTTTACAACCTCGATTAGTGAGCTTGTACAACCTATAACTCACCGTGGATGCCCATTTAAGATGGGAACCATCTTGTTGTTGTGGTCTAATAATTAAACAAATTGCTACTAATGCCCTCATTAAAAAAATGGCTATACTCAGCCTCTCACTTACAATAGCCACTTTGTAAACTCTACCCAAATTTGACGAGAATGTTAGGAGTCATGCATAATGTTTTTAGTGTGAACTTACTCCATCATAATGGTTCCTAGAGCGCTTGTCCCATTTTTGAAGCTAAAAGCATATTTATTAGTAGTTCACCATGAGAAGGTATGCTAGTGTATTAATAATAACTCCCATTCCCTCACCTTTGGATAAATGAGACCAATTCCTCCTCTCTAGAACACTTCCTCACAATATATGGTTTAATGATTAATCTTAGACACGATAGTATTCAATGTGCATTATAACTAGTATGAGATGGTTTTAAATAGATTTCATTGTCATTCATGCAACGATCACAAACTAGACTTCCATAATCACACCAATATGCCATAATCAAGAATCACGAATTAGACTTCCATAATCACATAAACCATCATTTCTAGGTATTAAACCTGCCAATAAATTCTTTGACACTCTACGAGGGATAACAAAACTTTAGATAGAGCAACACCTATATAGTATGATTTGCTTGCATAACATATAATACATGAGTCAAAAAAGAAGAAAAATAGATCTAAGGAAAGTTTAAAATTTCTAATTTCTCCACCACCTCATAGAAAGTTCACCATTAGAGAACTTTTAGGTCTAAAAAAAGTCTCCTAAGAAAAATAATAAAGTAAAAAGAGTGTATACCACATCATACTATGTGAGACCTTATATGATTATTTCTATGCAACTTGGGATAATGTAAAGTTAATAGGTGAACGTTTAAAATAATAATACAAAGTTTAGTTTGTTGTACATTCACAATAAATAATGTATATTAACAATAAATAATTTAAATTCTTCTGCATAATAATAAATGGAGCTTATATTCTTTTCATACAATGTAATAAATGGTGAGTTTAATATTAAATATAAATATAGAAATGGTGAGTTTAATATTAAATATAAATATAGAGAATCAAAATTATATAGAAAAATAAAACTTAACCTAAAAACAAAGTAAATAAAAAAAATCCACTCACTTTCAAAGTCACATAATGTTTTATCACATTCACAAATATACATTTTTGTTACTAGAACTCCGAGATTAATCTATTCACTACATCTAATTTCTTTGAGTCACAATCATGAATGATCCCAACAACATCAATGATGACATAAGACACCAATCACACTATGTTCAGGTATGTCCTCTACTCGTCTTTCCACTTCATCTCACCACAAAATTCTCATACAATGAACCTAATTGACCAAACCTCCCTCGCCCCCCTTTATACATCTGGAAGGACACACTATTCCCACCCAATTGTCTTAATGCACTATACAAATTCCAGTGGAGATTGATAGGCACTCTTCCCCAAACATAATTATCAGGAGTAACTTCAATCCTATGCCCCCTCAATGAACAACATGGAGCATATCCTATATGAGTATGTGTTAGAATAATATGTGTGCTCGTTTCACCGTAGACGATATAGAAACATTTTCACCCAACCATAGGCACGAAGGCTACCCCCGAGCACCTTAACCTCGACAGACAAAATAATTTTGGAAGAAAACCCTAGAACCAAATAGCCAACCAAGGTAGTGTACCCCTTGTTGACACTCGAAACTGAAATGGGCTGCAACAAATCAATCTCGAGGCAACCTCGAACCACTTTGGATTGGGAACTGCCCCTTCCAACCCGAGAGGGATCTCTCGAACAATGTCACAATAGGAATTTAAGTAGCATGAAAAAGGTGGGCAGATTTATGGGTAAATGATGGTCTTGGATTTTTGGAGTTTGGGTGTTAAACCAGAGAAATGGTCCATTGGGCATGGAGTCAAATGAAAACTGAAGAAAAGAGACAATAGCAGAGATTAAATAACTTGCAGAAAGTGAGGCAAAGTAAGTCTATCTTTCAGCGTTTTGATTAATCGTGATGCGGTAGAGGAAAGAAAAAGGAAAGGTCGACGTAGCAAAGGATATATGCAGAATTCTGAAAATGCAGATTGGTCTTACACAGCTGATAGCTGGTGTAGAGGAAAGGCAATAAACAATTACAGAAAACCCAAATCCTTTCGTTATAGTAGTGGTCGTACTAAAGTATAAGGAAGCACATCGGTTAGAAGAAAAAAAAATGTAATGCAATCGTGATGGATCAAGGAAGACATAAAGATATGGTAAAGAAAATATCAACTGCGAGTAAGGAACACATAAATGCAATCCAAACAGATTTAACACAGCCGAAAGAAAAGGAAAACATGCTGAAAGAAATCAATCGTGATGAATCTCACAGTCTCAAGCAAAAATTGTCTTTATTACTCCAATCTAGTTTACAAAAAACTCAGTCATTACAATGAAACCCTCTTTGAAAGAGGTTTCCCCAGTCCTCTCGCCCTTTCCATACATCAGTCTTTTAAAAGAAAAATAAAACTCTTATGTTCCAGGAATCTGAAACGGTTCGTCTTCATGGCATTCTGCAACTGCCAGGCGCATCTGCCAGCTCCTGGAACCGTTACTACTCGTTTGACCACTCGTCATTCCTTCTTTGGCACTTGGAAGCTGCGGTTTTTCTTTTCAATATCGGAATCCACCAACTTTCTGTTAACAATCTAGCAAGATGCCATTCACTACAGTAATATAATCTGGTCAGTTTATTGAAATGGTGATTGTATTCCCTCGAGGGTTCTCCCTTTAGTTTCAGGCACCCATAGTGTAACAAATACAATATTAAAGGCAACAACAAGAGAATAAATCCAAAAAATCCCGGAAGCGCTCTACTCTAGATGTATTGATACATGTACATCTGCCACCATGCAGGCTTGGCAACTCTGCCCGTGACAGATAGCCAAATCATGAGATATCCAGTGAGGTTCATCACTGAACCCATAGTGAGAACCACCCATGGTGCACTGAACTCATTGATGAGACCGGAAATTATGCTTGCGTTTGCACCCGAAATCTGCCATAGTGCGAACTGTGGCATTAGAGAGAAGCATTATGGGGATTGCGTCTTCTTCTAGAAGAAATTCCATGGCAGACACTTTCCAGTTGAAAAGAGCAGTGGCCTTGCCTTGGGGACATTGGGCAGTGTATCGAACCAGAGTTACAAATCTTTCTTCCTCCTCCGGCTTTGCTCCAGTAACTTCATATTGCAGCTTTCGTCCGTTCAACAATCTCGCCGATTTTCCTTTTGGAGTATTCTTGAGTATGAATTCCAAGTGCCTCTCCCATTGGATCTGTTGGATGGGCATCTGGATCGTGAAAATCTCACCACTGGAAAGTGACCACGTCATTTTACGGTGCTCCAGCTCATCTGCTATGGGAGTTGCAGTACCCACTACTTTTGTAGGAGCAATGCAAATAGACCCAGACACGTAGGTCCAAGCACCCTCACAAATTTGTATAACTCTCTCATTCCAGTCCACTCCCACTGGCTGATCACCATTTCTCCTCCACATGCCTCTGGAAACTCTAATGCGTACAACAAACATTCTTTCCCCGCATGATTGAGCATAGTCCTGGAAATCCAATGCCCTTCCTGAGGACGATTCTCATTCATCCGAAGAACAAAGTCTGATAGCATTGCCCCACTGTCATCTGTCACGCGATCCGGGACACATTTTAATAAATATGGAGCTTGAATTGGCGGTGTGATGGATGCTATTATCCGGATCTGGGGATGGTGATCTGTACTGGAATTTAGAGTTAGGGTATGTGAGTTTGTCGTAATCATTTTGTCTATAGTCAACGATGGAGCTTGCAGAATTTCATTCCAGAGAAATACTAGCTTATCCAGACGCTTAGATCTTCCCAGAGGACTAATACAAGATGTACCCATAGAAGATCGGAGTTCAAGTACCAAGCCTCCACAACATATCTGGGTTCCAGGGTTTCATGCTTTTTATTGACATCTATTTCTTGGTACTCCCAGTGGATCGGTTTTGGGTCGGTAAGCCCTCCCAATGCTTTAGAGATTGGAAGCGGCGTTGAAAGAATGGAGTCGAATGTAATTCCTGCTTTGTCATATGGTCTTCCGTAAGTGATCTCCTAGAGTCTTGCAGTCTCATGGAGATCTTCCTCAGACCTATTATTCGGTCCTCATGCTATTGCGGCTGCCCCAAATACTCCATCTTCATGAAGCCTTGTCTCCGCCTGGTTGGAATAGGCGTGTAGGAGGCAGGTGTTGATATTATTATCGTCATCAGAAGACCCCTTATTGAGCAGCGTGGATGCGTTTCGTATAATGCTCGGTCGCTAGGTCCCATTGTTTGTCTCTGAAGTAGTCGTTGCCTTTGTCTAACAATAGGATCACAGGGATCATACCAGTACGTTATCGAATCTATCTATCGTTTTCTCAATATAAACAAACTCGGCGACAGCATCCCGCCTTCCTCGTTCAGACTCTACTTGTCGGCGCCTCCATGATTTGCACCACTACTGACGAGCACCTGGGGAATGGTAACGCCTCCATCATGAAGCGAATGGTAACGTCCATATGAAAATATCCCATTTTTGTCAGTGCGACAGGGTTTACGATTACTTCTTACTGCTTAATATAGTTATATATTTCTACTGATCTGGCAAAAAATGATCTATTTTCTTGCCGTTATTATGTTTGGACGACCCCGAGCCCTCGTGTCTGCTGACACAATACATTATCTCGTTCTCTCTAAAATCTTCAAAATATTTCCCATCAACTGTTCACGCAGACTTGTCTATACCCTTCACAGTTCTATGCATCTTTGTATTGCAATGCAAACTCTGCTGAGGACTTTTCTGCATGGCAATTCGTGCTCTAAAAAATGTTCATTCAACATAGTAATCCGTCAATTCCTTTAAAAAATAAAAATGTTAAACGGTAATCCACTCCTCTTCGGCTAATGGACTACTCTCCCTCGCTATCCCCATGGCAGATGGCCACTCCATCATTTATTTTCTCATTTTTCCCTTTCTGGTTGGACTTGGACTTGCACATGAGCACGGCCTTGTACACCTTCACCTTGGGCACCGAATGGAAATAATAAATGAGGTATGGAAACATGATTTGATGGCACTAAACTGACCTTGTCACTCTCCCGACTTGGACGCGCTCTCCAGATCCTGTCATTTTTCCATTGGGGTACCATGTGCCTTCGAAACAGATCGCTGATGATTACACAGAATTGTAACCTCCTTGTTTACACGCTGATAATCAACAATCTTCTCTGAAGAAGTTGCACCAGTTGTGTCCTGAAGAAGTCTGTCCAAAGTAATGGATGCATTGTATGTTCTGAAGACCTTTGCTGTAAGGCCAGGCATAATTTCCTTAAGATGGGCATTCAACTTACTTGTGTCAAGCTTATCAAACAAGTCATCCCCTTCACTTTTACCCGATTTGAAGTCAACAATGGCTGTAAAGACTCGTTCGTCTACCTCAACTGTGTTGAAGTAGCGAATGGAATCCTTACCAAGGAAATCAAATTGCAGAGACCTTGGAGGAAGTAATGTCACATTTTCCACTTTTAATGTGCAACAACCCACTGTATCTGCCTCGTCATCATCCTTCTCATTGCTAGCTCTCAGAGCAAGCCTATCAACAAGATACGTTGCCACTGCAATCTACCTATTGGTCTCATTTCGTGACTTAAAACGTCTGGTATATGTTGCTCGAATGTTATCTATGTAATCCTTGAGGATTCTGGCCTTCTCATACTTTTCTCTGTCACTTTGGCATTTCAAAAAACTACTGGGAGCCAAGAATACATATTTGAAATCATGAAGGAAACCCTTATCTGAAATTATGCTTGATGTTTTAGGCTTTCAATCTTCTTGAATATTGTCTCCATAACCTGAGGAATAATTGCTATTTCACCACCATCACCATAACTAGTGCCCATGGTATATGTCTTACCAGAATCATTCTTGGGCAGCACAATCGATTTTGATATCTGTTACAACATCGGCTCCAACTAGGGATGGCACTTTCTCATAAAGTGCCAAGAACAGTAGACCAGGTGCCTCCATCCATTTGGCTCCCTGGAATCATCCTTATCAAATCCTGAACGCTGTCACTTTACTTGTATCTTTGCGGAACAAAAAACTGCTTATTCATCCATTGGGCTATGGAGTCGTAATGCTTTATAAAAAAACCATACTGGATTCAAAACTGAACTGAAAACATATTGAAAACCACCGCTACAATCTAGTGCTTTAAGTCAAGCTTATTTATATACATCACCTACTCTAACTATTGAAAAATTTCCACTGAATCAAATAATACGAAAATGCCAGTGAAGCCAATCCAATAATTGTCTACTTATTTGAAACTTTCTCACACTTTCTTCGAGCAGGCTGAAACAGAAAACCGACAACTCCCATCTGACCTGTTGGTGATCATGGATCTGCAAACCTTTCATCAATTCTTGTGACCAAATATTCATGACATAGCATATTCCTCCATTAAATGAATCCAAAAGATCAGCAAAAGGGTCTCGGAAAAATATATCGTCCTGAGGTTTTAAAACATCCGGGACTACTATATGTTCTGATTTATGATGCTCAGGATCATTAAATATGGCAACCATATATTTTTCATGAAACAAAGCAGAGTCTAAAATCTGATCTTTTGGCAAGAAATCATCATACATAGGTTCAGTAACTTCCTGTAAAGTTCCATGAAACACATGACTGTGACCATTTAAAAATAGATTTACATTTTCAAAAATGGAAGAAGTTTGACACTCATATCCGAGACTGTGTGAAAGCTGTAAATCTATGTGAGTAGGGGCTGCAAAATAGTTGTGCAGGGGAAGACCCTTCTCTTCCTTAGTTAAAGGAGAAGGTGGTCTATGTATTTTCTGAATAAAACAACAATCATTCCTTTCTATCTCTTTTGCAGGTTGACCGTGATGCCGAATATCTTCTTCTTGAGTAAGTTCACACGATCCAGCATCTTTATGAGCCAACTCTTCCTCATACTGCTCATCTTCATCAACTTGAAAAATTTCTATTTTTTCTTCCTCCTCCTCAAGAGGACTTGTATCACAACAATCTTCAAAAAGGATTTCAGCAGAATACACCCTCTTACAATGTTGATGAAAAAGTGTGTGAAAGCATCTCAATCAAGGAATACTGGAATGGGGTAAGGATTTATACCAGAGTCTAGCATCTTTTTCCAATGAAAACATAAACAATTTCATGAGGACGTCTTCACGATGTACATTTAATTCTTCCATGAGCTTGTGGAATTCAAACAAATGTTGACCAGGATTGTCATCCTCATATTCTCCAAACTTAGGAAGGATATCTGCCCAAATTTTAATGTCTGGAACAGTGTTTGGAAAGCCATAAACATTTGTAAAGTCTAGAGGAGAAAACCTTGCAGCAATTCGAGCAACGAACGAATACAACATTTGAGAGAAGTGGAGTTGCCAACAAAATCATGTAGAGTGTACGAACCAAGGAGTCGCCAGGTGAATGATCACAACCAATTGAATGCCTATCCCTTGTTCACCATCAAGAGATAGATCTGAACTTTGTCATATCATAGGGAAGATAACTTTGTCCTCCGTCCCCGGCAACGGCGCCAGAAATGTTGACACTCGAAACTGAAATGGGCTGCAACAAATCAATCCCGAGGCAACCTCAAACCACTTTGGATTGGGAGCTGCCCCTTCCAACCTGAGAGGGATCTCTCGAACAATGTCACAATAGGAATTTAAGTAGCGTGAAAAAGGTGGGCAGATTTATGGGTAAATGATGGTCTTGGATTTTTGGAGTTTGGGTGTTAAACCAGAGAAATGGTCCATTGGGCATGGAGTCAAATGAAAACCGAAGAAAAGAGACAATAGCAGAGATTAAATAACTTGTGGAAAGTGAGGCAAAGTAAGTCTATCTTTCAGCGTTTTGATTAATCATGATGCGGTAGCGGAAAGAAAAAGGAAAGGCCGACATAGCAAAGGATATATGCAGAATTCTGAAAATGTAGATTGGTCTTACACAGCTGATAGCTGGTGCAGAGGAAAGACAATAAACAATTATAGAAAACCCAAATCCTTTCATTATAGTAGTGGTCGTACTAAAATATAACGAAGCACATCGGTTAGAAGAAAACAAAATGTAATGCAATCGTGATGGATCAAGGAAGACATAAAGATATGGTAAAGAAAATATCAACTGCGAGTAAGGAACACATAAATGCAATCCAAACAGATTTAACACAGCCGAAAGAAAAGGAAAACATGCTGAAAGAAATCAACCGTGATGAATCTCACAGTCTCAAGCAAAAATCGTCTTTATTACTCCAATCTGGTTTACAAAAAACTCAGTCATTACAATGAAACCCTCTTCGAAATAGGTTTCCCCAGTCCTCTCGCCCTTTCCATACATCAGTCTTTTAAAAGAAAAATAAAACTCTTTGTGTTCCAGGAATCTGGAACGGTTCATCTTCATGGCATTCTGCAACTGCCAGGCGCATATGCCAGCTCCTGGAACCGTTACTACTCATTTGACCACTCGTCATTCCTTCTTTGGCACTTGGAAGCTGCGGTTTTTCTTTTCAATATCGGAATCCACCAACTTTCTGTTAACAATCTAGCAAGATGCCACTCACTGCAGTAATATAATTTGGTCAAGTTTATTGAAATGGTGATTGTATTCCCTCGAGGGTTCTCCCTTTAGTTTCAGGCACCCATAGTGCAACAAATACAAAAGTAAAGGCAACAACAAGAGAATAAATCCAAAAAATCCCGGAAGCGCTCTACTCTAGATGTATTGATACATGTACACCTGCCACCATGTAGGCTTGGCAACTCTGCCCGTGACAGATAGCCAAATAATGAGATATCCAGTGAGGTTCATCGCCGAACCCATAGTGAGAACCACCCTTGGTGCACTGAACTCATTGATGAGACCGGCAATTATGCCTGTGTTTGCACCCGAAATCTGCCACAGTGCGAACTGTGGCATTAGACAGAAGCATTATGGGGACTGCGTCTTCTTTTAGAAGAAATTCCATGGCACACACTTTCCAGTTGAAAAGAGCAGTGGCCTTGCCTTGGGGAAATTGGGCAGTGTATCGAACCAGAGTTACGAATCTTTATTCCTCCTCCGGCTTTGCTCCAGTAACTTCGTATTGCAGCTTTCGTCCATTCAACAATCTCGCCGATTTTCCTTTTGGAGTATTCTTGAGTATGAATTCCAAGTGCCTCTCCCATTGGATCTGTTGGATGGGCATCTGGATCGTGAAAATCTCACCACTGGAAAGTGACCGCGTCATTTTATGGTGCTCCAGGTCATTTGCTATGGGAGTTGCAGTACTCACTACTTTCACAGGAGCAATGCAAATAGACCCAGACACGTAGGTCCAAGCACCCTCACAAATTTGTATAACTCTCTCATTCCAGTCCACTCCCACTGGCCGATCACCATTTCTCCTCCACATGCCTCTGGCAACTCTGATGCGTACAACGAATATTCTTTCCCCGCATCATTGAGCACAATCCTGGAAATCCAACGCCCTTCCTGAGGACGATTCTCGTTCATCCGAAGAACAAAGTCTGATAGCATGGCCCCACTGTCATCTATCACGCGATTCGGGACACATTTTAATAAATATGGAGCTTGAATTGGCGGTGTGATGGATGCTATTATCCGGATCTGGGGATGGTGATCTGTACTAGAATTTAGAGTTAGGGTATGTGAGTTTGTCGTAATCGTTTTGTCTATAGTCAACGATGGAGCTTGCAGAATTTAATTCCAGAGAAAGACCAGCTTATCCAGACGCCTAGATCTTCCAAGAGGAATAATACAAGATGTACCCATAGAAGATTGGAGTTCAAGTACCAGGCCTCCATAACATATCTGGGTTCCAGGGTTTCATGCTTTTTATTGACATCTATTTCTTGGTACTCCCAGTGGATCGGTTTTGGGTCGGTAAGCCCTCCCAATGCTTTAGAGATTGGAAGCGGCGTTGAAAGAATGGAGTCGAATGTAACGCCTGCTTTGTTGTATGGTCTTTCATAAGTGATCTCCCAGAGTCTTGCAGTCTCGTGGAGATCTTCCTCAGACCTATTATTCGGTCCTCGTGCTATTGCAGCTACCCCAAATACTCTGTCTTCGTGAAGCCTTGTCTCCGCCTGGTTGGAATAGGTGTGCAGGAGGCAGGTGTTGATATTATTATCATCATCAGAAGACCCCTTATTGAGCAGCGTGGATGTGTTTCGTATAATGCTTGGCCACCACATCCCATTGTTTGTCTCTGAAGCAACCGTTGCCTTTGTCTGACAATAGGCTCGTAGGGATCATACCAGTACATTATCGAATCTGTCTGTCATTTTCTCAATATAAACAAACTTGGCGGCAACATCCTGCCTTCCTTGTTCAGACTCTGCTTGCCGGCGCCTCCATGATTTGCACCACTACTGACAAGAACCTGGCGAATGGTAACGCCTCCATCATGAAGCGAATGGTAACGTCCATATGAAAATATGCCATTTTTGTCAGTGCGACAGGCTTTACAATTACTGCTTGCTGCTTAATATAGTTATAGATTTCTACATGCAATGGATGATCTGGCGAAAAACGATCTATTTTCTTACCGTTATTATGTTTGGACGACCCCGAGCCCTTGTGTCTGCTGACACAATACATTATCTCGTTCTCTGTAAAATCTTCAAAATATTTCCCATCAACTGTTCATGCAGACTTGTCTATACCCTTCACAGTTCTATGCATCTTTGTATTGCAATGCAAACTCTGCTGAGGAATTTTCTGCATGGCAATTCGTGCTCTAAAAAATGTTCATTCAACATAGTAATCCGTCGATTCCTTTAAAAAATAAAAATGTTAAATGGTAATCCACTCCTCTCCGGCTAATGGACTCCTCTCCCTCGCTATCCCCATGGAAGATGGCCACTCCATCATTTATTTTCTCATTTTTCCCTTTTTGGTTGGACTTGGACTTGCACATGAGCGTGGCCTCGTACACCTTCACCTTGGGCACCGAATGGCAATAATAAACGAGGTATGGAAACATGCTTTGATGGCACGAAACCGACCTCATCACTCTCCTGACTTGGATGCGCTCTCCAGATCCTGTCGTTTTTCCATTGGGGTACCATGTGCCTTCGAAACAGATCATTGATGATTACATAGAATTGTAACCTCCTTGTTTGCACGTTGATAATCAACAATCTTCTCTGAAGAAGTGCCACCATTTGTGTCCTGAAGAAGTTTGTCCAAAGTAATGGATGCATTGTATGTTCTGAAGACCTTTGCTGTAAGGCTAGGCATAATTGCCTTAAGATGGGCGTTCAACTTACTTGTGTCAAGCTTATCAAACAAGTCATCCCCTTCACTTTTACCCGATTT
>JASDQU010736402.1:77336-88444 GCA_032191745.1 Picea mariana | reverse complement strand
TGTTATCTATGTAATCCTTGAGGATTCTGGCCTTCTCATACTTTTCTCTGTCACTTTGGCATTTCAAAAAACTACTGGGAGCCAAGAATACATATTTGAAATCATGAAGGAAACCCTTATCTGAAATTCTGCTTGATGTTTTAGGCTTTCAATCTTCTTGAATATTGTGTCCATAACCTGAGGAATAATTGTTATTTCACCACCATCACCATAACCAGTGCCCCTGGTATATGTCTTACCAGAATCATTCTTGGGAAGCACAATCGATTTTGGTATCTGTTACAACACCTCTCTCCAAATCTAGCATACCAATCAAAAATTCCAAACCATAACCAAGAAGAAAGTCCAACCATAACCAAAGACCAAGTCACCACTGCAGTAGTTGCAACTCTCCTCGAGTCATGTGCACCACTTTTCATTATGCAGTTGTGAGAGAGAGTGTGTCAAATGAGCTCTAACACCCTCTTATTTATAGTCCTCCAAGTGACCTAAGTGGGCCAAATTCTACTTCTAGAGGATAATAATTTAATATAAATTATTATCTTGAGTCGACTTGTCTTCTAAGGTTATTTCCTAATCTTCTATGGTTTCTCTTGTTTCCAAAAATATTATAGATTCGTTAAAGGTTACACATAGAGGTTAATACCTCCTACAACTACTGTAATATAAACACTCCCTCCTAGCTAGGGAGGTATTAATGACAATGGTCTTGAGAACAAAAAAACCATTCACCTAGTAGCATCATCATAGCCACACAAACTATCTCATGATTAAATCACAAGCACCATCATCACTATCCAACTAGATAGTCTCTATGGAAATCATAACAATTCCATCCAATAGAACACAACTGTGTCTATTCATATTAGTATACAACTATTATCTAGTGGTACATAACCACTCCTAGTAGCACACAAATACTAACCAGTGACACATAGTCACTACCAATGTATCACATCCACCATAGCAGCATACAAATACTGTCCAGAAACATACAGTCTCCACAACAATCATATCATTTGATGTCAACAATGTCATGCTACAAACATAATCATCTATGCCACTCTTCCAACCACATCTGTGAGATCTGGAAGAGCATCTGCCCTCGGAAATTTAAACATTAGCCATGGGATTTCTGGACTATCCTTCTCAAGCATAAAAGAATAAATGTCCCTGATTTTTGAACCTGGACCATTCAACCTAATTGGGCCATTCTTCAGGCACGATTCATAGTGCAACCTAGAGAGAATGAGTCTACCCTAGGGAATGATTGTCCTTGATTGTTGAACCTGAACCATTCAACCTAACTGGGCCATTCTTCCAGCATGATTCACAGTGCAACTTGGAGAGAATGAGTCTTCCCTAGGGAATGACTGTCCAGACCATTTCCTATATAAATGGATATCCTGCACCAACCTCCTACATCAGACCATTCTTTAAAATTTCTCACAACTGTGAACTTCGAAAGAATGACTTCTCGGAGAGGTGGACCATTCTGCTTGACCACTTCTTAGAGTGACTGCCAAGGAGAATGATTTTCCTAGAACATTCCCCCACATTGGCCATAAGGGGAATCACTGTCTATGGTACATTAACAATATGTCAGACCATGAATGTCCATTGTGGACCATTTTCCGAACTGGAAAATGATTTTCCATCGAAATCTTGGACCACTTTCTAGACTGGAAAGTTACTTCCCAACTTGGACCATTTTCCAAACTGGAAAATGTCTGTTCTTATTTCAATAACATATTAGTGTTCCCTCCCAACCTAGGGTGTAATCACTTCCCTTTCCAATAAGTAAGTCGTCTCCACGAGTCCCATCTTGTACCTTAAGTATGCAAAATTTTCATCTTGAACAAAAGCTTTACCAACATATTTGCTATGTGCTCATCAATGGAGATATACTAGAGAACTACTTCTCCCTTCTAGACTTTATCACGCAAAAAATAATCCTTGATCTCAATGTGCTTCAACCTGTCATGGAACACCGAGTTCTCTGAGAGATTTACACAGCTATGGTTATCACAATATATCATGGTCGAATCCATCACCTAATCAAACAGTCTGGAAACTAGCTTATGGAGCCACACTGCTTTGGTACAAGTATCACAAGTTGTAATATATTATGCTTCTGCAGTTTTGAGTGCAAAAGACTTATGTTTCCTACTAGCAAGTGATATCATGGAAAAGCTCAAACCAAAACATATCGAAGAAGTACCTTTTCTGTTATCTACACTTCCTTCCCAATTTGAATCAATAAATCCATGCAGTTGTATATCATAAATCAAACATCCCACGAAGGTATTTCAAGGCATGCTTTGCAATTATTCAATTCTCATGGCTAGGTTCTACCTGGAACTAGCTCAACATGTTTACAACAAAGAAAATGTATGGCCTAGTACTCATCGAATACATCAAGGAGCCGATCAATTACCGGTATAGGGATGGGTCTACTGGATAAGAGTCTCTCAACTTTTTCAGATCTGTCATCATGGGAGTTTTCCATGGATTTGCAATCCATCATCCCAAACTTCTGAAGAACCATTTCGATACACTTCCTCCGTCATAGGAATTTTTCACCATGATTGTGTTGTATATGAGAGGCTTTTCACCAGGTTGCTTGAATCCATACAAGGTCTTCTTCTATCTCCATACATGGGTCTCTTTCTGGTATACCTTAAAACCTCGAGGTTGTTATACATATGCTTCTTCTTCAATTAATCTGTTGAGAAGAACAATATTTACATCCATCTGATGTAAAATCCAACCCATGGATACTGCAAGAGATATAATGGCTCGACTAGAGGTATATATCGTTACTGGAACAAGCTATCATCATAGTCTTCTCCCTCCTTATGGGAGAACCCTCTAGTTCCAAATCTCACCTTGTATCTATCAATTCTTCCATTCATAACTCTTTTTCACAATTCTTCACATATAATGTTCTTCATCACAACTTCCTTCCATTCCTTCTTCTAGTGGGTTCAAAACATGTTGGTAGTCTTATGATTCTCGGTATAATAACTGGTTCAATTGGTTGTTCTAACTTTTCTTTTTTTTCTTAGAATCTTCATGTTCTTCCTCATGTTTCTCTTCAATGTTGGAGTCCATGGAATCTTCTATAGATTCTATGCTCTTCCTTTATGAAGGTTCCAACTCTTTATTTTCGTCATAGGAACATAAATGTAGATGAAAAACCAAGGATATTCAAGGCTTCTTTTAGAAGAAGACTTGTTCTAGAGTGAAACTGAACATGTGTTTCTTAGCATGGCTTCTACTTCTAATGAATAACATGGACATATACTTCATAGTGTTCACAGGTTCTTTAATGGATAACATCATTGAGAATTATCTCCCTCCTAATCCTAGCTTCATGCCTGAATGAGAAATACACATGCTCTTCTTTTAGAATTATGCAATCAGCTCCCTCCATCTGAGAAAGACCATGTTTTCATCTGCATCCTTCTTGCTTTATGTAAAGTGGCACAAGTCTATTATAGTTTCCTCTTGATTACTGACTTCTTTATGGTCTGACTCCTTCCGAGTCTCTTCAAGTTTGGTTCTGATTGCGGCCCATCTGGAAGTTGTTACTTATATACAATTTTAATATATTCCACATGGATTGTCACCAAAGCTAGTCAATGTACTTCATCCTTTTCAAATACATTACTAGTAGTCATTGTAATGACAGTCCTTATCTTATTCTTCTCCCATAGGTATTTTTCATTGACACTGACCATATTATCTTCTAAGAAATAGATACACATGATATGTATGTAAACATGGTATGTGCAAGGACTATGTTACATAAGAATATTGTTACCATGACTAGTAGAAGAAGTCTGCTTCATCCTACTTGACTTTCTTTAAGGGTTCCTTTTCTTTGGAAACTGTTGCTTTGCATGTTTCCTTCCTTTTACTTAACTTAGGACAATGGTTCTTGTAGTGACCATATTTTTGATAATTGAAGCAATTTATTTTTGACATATCCTTTTATTCATTTGGTTTCTTCCTTGAGCCAAACTTCTTCTTATTCTTGAATTTCTTGAACTTTGTTGTGTAGGCTTGATCATCATCTTTCTTTTGGGATTTCTCTTTTGTGCTAATCTTTGATTCTTCTTGTGCACAACAATTCCAAAGTTCTTCAAATGTGGGATACTCCATTCTTGTGTTCATGCTTGTGGCAAATGCATCCCATGTCTTGGGAAGGCCATTAAGTACTATATTTACTAGTTCCTTTTCTCAAATGATTTCCCCAATATCTTGTAGTTGATCTCTTAACTGAGATATTTTTACAAAGTATGATGTTATGATATCATCATCACTCATTTTCATGTCATAGAGCTCATTCTTTAGACTCATCACTTGTCCAATATTTCTGACTGAGAAGAGCTTAGTTAGGGCATTGTACATATTCTTAGATGAGTCAAGATGAGAAATGTAGTGTATCAAATGATCCTTTACAGAGTCCACTATGATACTCATAGCATTGATATCATTGTCCTTGAACTTCTCCATAATTGCAATGTTCTGAGGTTCCTTCTCTTTTCCTACTTCAAACTATGGTTCCATGATCTTTCCTTTCATGATATCCAACACTTTATTCGTGGCAAGGATGAGGTCAATCCTTCTCTTCCATGCTCTGAATTTAGAAGCCCCTTCTAACTTGTTTTTTGACTTCATAGAGTAAGGCATGATTTCTTTGACTTGATTTGACTTTCACTTGGTCAACCTTTGACTTTGAACAGAAACTCAAACTTAATGCCTTGGCTTGTTGAGAGTACCAGGAGGTGTGCTAGGCTAGGGTGCACTAGGTTATCCAGGAATTAGGTCAAGTGCTTCACTTAAGGTACCTCAATAGGAGGGCTAGAGTTTCATTGCTGCAACAAAATTTTGACTACAAATAAGCAAATCCTCCCAATCTACCTTCCAGTGGTTAGATTGTTCGCAGACACTGTGGGCCCGTAACCTGTTAGAATAATAAGTGTGCTTGTTTCACCGTAGACAATATAACAATATTGTTGCCCAACCATAGGCACAAAATCCACCACCGAGAACCTTAACCTTGACAGACATAATAATTCTAGAAGAAAACCCTAGAATCAATAGCCAACCAAGGTAGTGTACCTCTCTCCAAAGCTAGCGTACCAAGCAGAAAGTCCAAACCATAACCAGGAAAAAAATCCAACCATAACCAAAGACCAAGTCACCATTGCAGTAGCCGCAACTCTCCTCCATTCATGCACACCGCTTGTTCGTATGCAGTTGTGAGAGAGAGTGTGTCAAATGAGCTCTAGCGCTCTCTTATTTATAGTCCTCCAAGTGACCTAATGGGCCGACTTCTACTTCTGGAGGATAATAATTTAATATAAATTATTATCTTGAGTCTAATTGTCTTCTAAGGTTATTTCCTAATCTTCTAGGGTTTCTCTTGCTTCTTGAAATATTCTAGACTCTTCAAAGGTTACAAATAGAGGTTAATACCTCCTGCAGCTACCATAAGGATGCACTTCACACCCAATACCAAACTAGTTCTACTAACACATAATGTACCTCTCCTAGCCACCTTGATATCCCAACTTTGGATTACACGAGTTAATCATCATACTTTTTCCCCACTCTCATCTTTATATTGGGTCCACTAATAACTTCAATCGTGATCAACTATTGATCTAGATAGATATCGGTGGCCACCCACCTTTTCCAACTGGCTCAAAACAGTTTTCTGACATTTTTGGTAATTTACTATTTTTAGCAGTTTTTAATTCCGGGGCCATTTTGAGGGCCTAAATGAAGGGTTTTTGGTATCGAGATCCACAATGATAGCCGAAGGCATGATTGAGCCTCCAAAATGAATCTCCTTGATGATACCTTTCTAACGGGCTATCACACGCCTAAAGTGGAGATCGTATGCAAAATTTACGACCCCATGAAGTTGATGTACTAGCTTACCCAAACGAGGCCCACATGACTTTTGGCGCTTCATCTCCTAGGGTTAGGTTTTTGGATGTCTAGGGTTTTTGACATTCTTTCTTATTGTAAAAGGGCCTTCAGAGCCTCATTGTAACCTTTTTCTTGCGAATGCACGCTGCTGTCACATCTCTTCTTAGAGATAAGTCACCACCATTCCAGCAAACTTGTTTCCGCTGCGTTTTACAGTTTCAGCTTATTTTGTTATTGAATAGAAAACCAATTTTACTGTATCTCTGTTATTTTGTGTTAAACACCTGTTAATAATCTGTATTCATTTTGTTTTTCTCATAAAATCCGGATCAGTGGTATCATAGTGGTCTGCTCCTTGTCGTCTTAATGCATGTCCCCAGCGAGGTCGGAGTACAAAGAGTTGGGTCTCGAGCTTGTTTCTCTTGAGGACATAAGCCCTCGCACGCCCAAGAGACCTCCCATGGTAGGAGAAAAGAAAGATGACGGGATAGGAGATCCTTTCAAATTGTTGATTGAGGAAGCCCTCACGCAATAGAGGAACGAGATGATGGATAGTTTTGTGCAAATCCTTCGGTGACTACCAACAGGCAATGCATCTTCTTCGAACGGAGGTGCCACCCCCTTCAAGGTACAAATAAACTTTGATATTCCTATATTTGAAGGTCATATAGACGCAGATGTTGTAGACAAGTGGTTGAATCTACTAGAAGGGTATTTTTCTGTTCATAATTTTTCGAATAGAGAAAAGATTACTTTTGCGCTCCTCAAAGTTGTTCCCCATGTCAAAGATTGGTGGGAAACTTTCTGTGAGCAAAAGGAAACAGAGGAAACCTCATTATTTTCAGTCATGGCCACNCTTGCGCACCAAGTTGGGTATCAAAGATTCGGAGCGACATCTGGTGCTCAAGTATCGCGGTGCTCTGCATAGATACATCTAAACCGAAATGGAATTTCTGGACATCTCATCCTTGGGCGCGGCCTACCGATATGTCGTCAAGATTGAGTAGAAGCTTAAACAAAAGACGCGGCAATTTGGGTCTGGGAACCCCTCACAACAAAAGCCAGGAAAGGGTGGCCCCAACCCACTGAACAAAAGACAGAGCAAAGATGGACAATATCAAGACAACCAGTACAAGCCGCAAGCAAAGAAGGACATCGAAAAGACAAAGAAAGATACCAGGAAGTGGTGCGACTTCCATAAGAGCCCTTGGCATAACACTGCTGACTGTCGCTCAAAGCAGTCACTGGTAGCCGAAGTGAAAGCCTCTAAATCAGATGCAGATTCTGACTCCAAGACAGAACCAGAAAGGGGAAGACGGATCATTGTAACCTTCTTCTTGCGAATGCACGCTGTTGTCACATCTCTTCTTAGAGATAAGTCGCCACCATTCCAGCAAGCTTGTTTCCGTTGCATTTTACAGTTTCAACTTATTTCGTTATTGAATAGAAAACCAGTTTTACTGTATCTCTGTTATTTTGTGTTAAACACCTGTTAATAATCTGTATTCATTTCGTTATGCTCATAAAATCTGGATCAACTATTCCCATGAATATGGCTCTCTTACCCTATATGCTAAAGCGTGACATCCACACCACTCCATATATTGACTCCTAGACATACCATCAAATAAAAAAAACATGCCCAATGCTTATTGTAATGGAGAAAGAACCAAGTTCATTGTTTCTTACACTCCTAGCATAATTCTCTACTTGCATCACTATAAACGTTGGAAGAATCAACACTCACTTACAAGGCATAATTCTCTACTTACATCAGTATAAATGTTGGAAGAATAACACTCACTTACAAAGCATAATTCTCTACTTGCATAACTATAAACTTGGAAGAATCAACACTCACTTACAAATCTAAATGCTTCCTCATTTTAAACAAAGATACAACGATTTGACTNAAAGTCTACGGAGGTATACATACCCTACCCCCCTCTAGATTTGAACTTGTGACCTCTTAAGAGGAAACACATGTTCTTAACCATTAGGCCCACTTTAGAGACATCACAAAGCTAAAACTTCAACACTGCCCACTTGCTCAATGCACCACCGATATTATCCTTTAGTGGACCCACTTGCTCACTGCACCACCTACATTATCCTCAATGAAAAATGAAATAAAATATTCCTTAAATGATTATGAAGATTGGATTATGAATGAATGCAAGGAGCATTTTAAAGACAATTTTGGGCTCATCCTCCAATACCTCCAGCTACTTGCTCCTGTAATTACCAATGAATCCCTCCCAACATACGTGGATTTATTTTGTTCCACTCAAACTACTTTAGCCTCTTGACAACCACAATCGAGCTTCAACAACAGTATCTATATATTTTAATTTGAAAACGCATGCGATGTTCTCGTGGCGTTCGCTGAAATCATTCATTGATAACACGTGTCACATGAATCAATGACCAGCAGTTGTATTTCGCAGTCCAGTGAGTTCTCAGTGTACCATCCCTGTCTGGATAAAGTTTCACGTGATGAAGATAGTAGTAGAAGAGATACAGTGCATATGCCAAAATCATCTCAACATGAAATGCTTGGCCGAGATCATCTCGGCCAAGCATTTCCACAACATGTCAATTTTGAGTACAGTTTTATTTGCTCGGGTAACATGTTTATTCCATTCACAGAATCACGGTTGTAATTTCAGAAACATTCATCTATTAGAAATTATAGTTTTAACTTTTAACAATATAATCAAACGTAGTTGATAGACTGATTTTTGTTTTAACAAACTGTATTTGATGAACAAAATGCTCTGAATTCTAACACTGAACATTGATGAATTAACTTACACATGTTTTTTTACCTTTGAAAACGGGTTCCTGTAGGATAGCACAATTGGCTTCAGCTCTGAACATTGATGAATTAACTTCCACATGTTTTTTACCTTTGAAAACGGGTTTCTGCATGATAGCACAGTGGGCTTCAGCTTTGATTTCCGTGTGCGCCAGTTCTCCATAATACATTTTGTAAAATCCCGGATAACTGGGTCGTTGCTGTGAAAAAATAAACCACATATACGGAATATGCCGGAGAGGATTCTGGAATCCTGTCAACGTTTCCCGCTTGTGGCTTATCTCCATCTCCATGTCACTTTCCCGGCTTTCATGTTTATGAGAGGAAACAGTTGTGCTATATACTACTAGCACCCACTTAGGAAATACATTATCTGTGGAACGACACACCAAAAAAAAAAGATTCCTGGCAATTTTTGGGCGCTGAAAATGACAGGAAGCTGGCACATGTATACTCTAATGTCATGTCATTTTTGTCACTGAAAGCTCAATGAACCGATTCTGGATGGATTTGTGGGTCCAACAATTTAGTAATTTACAGCCGTGGTGATGAAACCCTACAGCCCCTGTGATTCTATTACCAGCTTAGATGATGTGATGGTAGGACCTGGCAAGCACTAACGTATAATATACGCAAAGGGTGCATCTCTTTTTTCATACCATAAATCAGTTATCTATATGTTTATCTTTTTTCACACAGTTGGAAAACTTATTATAAATCAGTTTTCAATATGTTTATTTTAGGTTTATGTTTATCATTTTTTACATAGTGGAAAATTTATCATAAATCAGTTCTCAATTAGTAAATTAGTAGTGGGTTGGTTGTTATTCAAGTTGATTCATTATCCTTATTCAAAGAAAACTAAATCACCTGGAATAACTTGTTGGTAGTCAGTAAGGAGCTAAAAAACTAAAGGTTCTAATTTTTTGCTATTTTCTAGGGATATTTTCCAATAATATTTGCTAGAAATCAGAAGTGATTGTTGGATCTGCAAATATGAGTGGTTATTTCTATAGAATTTGGGTGTTCTAAAATTTTTTCAGTGAACTAAATCCATTTCTACATTCAAAAATGCAATTTAAACAACAAAAAAATTATGATATTGTATAGATTTAAGTCACCAAATTCTAAAAACAAAAACAAAACTACAACACTATTCTTAATATCTCTTAACTCTTAATAGTTTAATAGTGACAAAATCATGATAATCCTGAAAAATTCAGGATATTAAATCTATGTGAAAAATAATGTTTTGATAACTACCGCCAATGCAACCACTTATCAATAGTCATTGTTTGGTATAATGAAGAAGTTGATAAATTGTGAAGCAAGAAATGCACAGAGAAAGAATAGAACATAAATAGTATTCAGTATATTGAGAATGTAAGGAGAAAGTACAATGACAAGAGTTAATGAAGTAGTGATGTGCAAAAGGAAAATAGGTGAGCTAAATAGGCTCAAGCAAATCAATAAAAGAAAGTACAGCTGGCCAGGATAGCTGGCAGTGTACAGTCAGCCTGTTGAGGTTACATTATATTTAACAATCCCTCTTAAACTCAACATTTACAAACATCAACACTGATTATACCCAAGTGTTGTCTCTGAAAATCAAAAATAGATTTTCCCATTGGCTTTGTGAAGATATCTACGAGCGGATCTCGAGAACCACAGAATTGAAGTGCAATATCACCATTATTGACTAGCTCGCAGATGAAGTGAAAGCGAGTGTCAATGTGTTTGCTTTTCTTGTGAAACACATGACTTTTGGATAGAGCTATTGCTGAAGTATTGTCACAGAAAATAGGAGTTGGACCCTTTTTTGTATGTGACATATCTTTGAATATTCTTCTCAGCCAGGCAACTTGACAAGAAGCTGAGGTAGCAGCAACATACTCTACCTCTGCAGAAGATATTGATACAATTGGTTGTTTCTTTGATGCCCATGAGATCAGGTTCGTGCCCAGGTGAAAAACATGTCCTGAGGTGTTTTTCCTGTCATTTAGGCTGCCTGCAAAATCACTGTCTGTGTAACCAGAAAGTTGATTACTATCAAATTTAGTGTACCATAAGCCAAAATTGAGAGTTCCTGCAATATATCTCAAAATCCATTTCCCTATTTTTCAGTGATAATCTTTGGGAGATTCCATGAATCTGGAAACAAGGCTGGTTGCATACATAATATTAGGCCTAGTTGCTGTAAGATACAACAAACTGCCTACTAAACTTTTGTACAGGGTAGGGTCCACTATAGGGCCTTCATCTTTCTTGCTCAATTTTGTGCCTAGGGGTATAGGGGTTTCTGCTGGATTGCATTCTTCCATGCAAAATCTTTTGATGATGTCTG
>JASDQU010736402.1:36103-61654 GCA_032191745.1 Picea mariana | reverse complement strand
AATGAAGAGACACCTTCCAAATGAAAGGTCACATCTCTTCATGGAAGGGCACGCCTGCATGGGTATATAAGGCCCTCATTCTTGTTGTATCTCATCATATCATATTCATATACATTATTTAATATATTAGCGTTTGTGGATTATAACCTGTTGTCCTTCCTAGATTGGGTATTTACTTGGTGAACCGGCTTGGTTCACCACAGGTATAGAAAGGAGTATCTAGTAAAATAGGGTTTTGTTATTATTGGAAAGATGTATTGGGAGGAAGGTTCAAAAAAAAAATTTTGGGAGGTTTTTATCAATATCTAGTGAAATTATGGGTATTATTTAATATCCCACAAAGACAATTTCTACGTCATAGGTGTACTATGTGAAGACCCCATGATGTATGTGTTAAAATGATTTTAACAATGTTTATAGGCTAAGTATTTCTACATCCACCACACCATTACTCGGGTATCATTCACATACATGCATTCCAACATCATAAACATAACAACTATAATATCAAAGCATGACTAGAGAATTTCTTACCCAAATTTCCTTAAGTGCTCATGCAATATTGGCATGATCAATTCATACTTGTATGGTTTCCATCAAAATCTCTAATGTTACCTATTCATCAACCCCTTGACAAGCATCCCTTCATCAACCCCTTGAAAAGCATCTTCTTCTCTTTATTCTTTCCATAGAAGGTTTATTATCATAGGAAACAATATCATCTTCAACTATGTTGTCAACCATTCATTGATCTGGATTGGATCATCATACAATTTTTCATCTATCTTGGTACTTTTTGGGTGGAAAAAATTGGAGAAATCATCTTGCAAGGCCATTTTAATGGCAGGTTCCAGTTTGGAAAATTGGGGTTCAGAACCTTCTAGAGTCGTTTTGAGGCATCAAATGGAATTTTTTGGGGTTACAATGTCCAAAAATTAAGCACACGCACTTAACGATTTTCTACACTCTGATACCTTTCCAACGGTGCATCAAATGCCGCAATTGGAGCTCAAATGCAAAATTTAATGCCTCTTGAAAGTTGACCTACCTTATTGACCACCATGGTATGAGTGGATGCCACATCATCCCCAATTACTCACACATATTGGGCTACCCATGTGTGGAATTTCAATAATATTACAGAAGGTCCAAACCTGATCACTAATTAAGGGTGGATGAATTCAAAACCGTAACCCTAAACAACTATCGAGCTATGTTAAATATTGGGATGCTAGGAGGAGAAAGGGTTCCATTATTGTGTATTGTACTTGTTCCATATTTGAGTAGAGTATCTAAGGAGTGGTATTTTTAGAGAATAACAGAGGATTTAGGAGATTCTGTAGCAACCGTTCAGGCCCCATTGTCAAAGGCAACTCCATATTGAGTGTCTCTTTCTTTGTACTTGCTTTCCATAACCGAAGAAGAGAGCATAGCATAGGCCTCACCTTCTAGCTGGGTTTTATCCCATATTGGGTTTCCTAGGATACATATTATGTTCAATTTTGTGGATGGTGTTTTATATTTTTTCATGTTCTTTCATTTTCATATTCAATTATTTTTATAAATTCAAGAAAAACTAGTAATTAATTAATCTGGGATCCAAGGAAAATTAGTCTGCATAGTCCAAGATTTCATAATGTTATAAGATTTGTTGTGATGAGTTATTCCAGTGGAATATCCACATTAGTTTATAAATCATATGGGTATCAGAACAACTTTCTTTGGGGTATTTTTGGAAATTTGTAGGATCCAAGAATTGTCTTAAAAAGAAAGTCGCAGAACCCTAGCCATGACAGATGATTATGTTCACAACAACCCTTGAGATCCAACAATAGAGATATTTGCGAGGATAGAAGAGAAAGTAAATGATATCTCTCGAAATATGGCCCTCCTCATGGTGTCTCTGGAAAGAAATATCAAACCATTTGTGGAGGATGAAGGATCTAACTTAGAGATCGGATCAGAGGGGAAACTAGGAGAAAATGAAGAACCAGAAAAAGAGTTGAGGAAAGAGCCCGCGAAAGAGAAGATGAGTTCCAATTCCATTACCCCTTCGTAGGATTTATTTAAAATGGAAGACAAAGTGGATATCAAGCCATACCAAGGTGATATCGATGCACTAAAGTTGAATCATTGGCTGCATCAATTAGAGGTCTATTTCAGTGTTCAGAATATAGTTGAGTAGCATAAGATTTCATTTTCCCAACTAAAATTAGAGGGCCATGCATTACCTTGGTGGGAAATCCACATGAAGAAACTTAGGTTGGTGAGTGACCCACTAGTAACTAAGTGGGAGGATTTAAAAACCCTCATTACATTCCAATTATACCCTATGGAGTGTGTATATGATTAATGGATCCATTGGCATTACTTCAGAAAAAGGCAATGACAGAGTGTGCAGGAGTACACCACCGAATTCAAAAAGATGGTTACCATGCTGAGTATCTCTCCCAAGAACCCATATTTAATCTTCAAGTATCTAGAGGGTATACATGGTCATTTGAAAAAGAAAGTGATGCTTTTTAGGCCCAAGACAATTTATGAGGCCTTTGTGCAAGCACAACATATAGAAAATATAGGCCACAAGAAAGGAAAACCAAGTGGTTCCAAGAATAAAGAGCACCAAGACACTTCCAAGGAGGGGAAGAAGAAGTGGAAAGGGAAAGACATGAATATGGAATCCATTGCACATCAGTGAAAGGATCCAATTAACCATTGTAACCATTGCAATTTCGATGGTAATGCTAAGGAAAAGTATTGGAAACTACATTCAAATATGAACCCTAAGAACTATAAGAAGGAGGCTAAGAAGAGAAACCTTCTAGCCATGAATTCAAGAAATCATATAGAGAGTAACTTAGATGTGGATGTGAATATTTACTACACTTCAGTGTAGAAGGAGGCGAACTTGAGTAGCATTCATCTCAAGGAAGAGAAGGAGATGAAAAATATATTCCATATCAAGATCCAGGCCAAGAATACCAAGGTAGACTCTCTATTCGATGTTGTTTCACAGTCCAATATCATAGAAGTTGATCTAGTCACTAAGCTTGTGTTGGAGGTTCATGATTATCCTAGCCCATATCCATTGGGGTGGGTAAACAAGGATGTAGATATCAAGGTCATGAAACCGTGTAAGATCAAATTTGTTGTAAGTGAAAACCTTATTGATGAAGTGGAGTTAGATGTATTACTCCTTGACATGTGTGGTGTAGTTTTTGGAGGCCCCTACATGTATATGAGGGATGTGATGCTCATGGAAAGAGAAAACTAGTACTACCACATCAAGGATGGGAACTCTTTCATCATCAATGCACATAAAGGTAAATTGAAGATCTCACTAGTAAGTTCCAACCAAGCCAAAATGTTGATTAGTTCAATTAAGAAATATGTTTTTATTTTCTTACAAGAGAATCAACTGGGTGATGAATTGGTAGGAGTAAAGGAATCCTTGGAGGGATGTACTAAAAAGAAGAAATATAATTTGGAGGATTTGTTAGAGGTGTACAAAGGAGTGTTCCAAGATCCTAAAGGATTTCCACCAAAGAGGGAAGTGGAGCATGAGATATAGTTTTTTCCTAACTCCCCATTACCAAATATTGGGTTTTATAGGAAGTATGTTCTAAAAGTAGGCGAAGTGAATAAATTGTTGCAACAATTGCTGGAGTAGGGAGTAATTCAACTAATCGCCTCACCTTGTGGGTAGCTTATCATCATCATACCCAAGAAGGATGGGCCTTGGTGAATATGTATCAACTATAGATATTTGAACAATATTACACTCAAGAAGAAGACACCTGGAAGACTACCTTCAATGCAAGTCAAGGTTTATATGAATGGTTGGTCATGACAATTGGTTTATGCAATTCACTGACTACATTTATGATATTTATCAATGATGTATTGCACCCTTTTTTATATTCATTATTTATAGTATATTTGGATGATATATTTTTTTATATATCTACCTAGGAGGAGCACATATCACATCTCATATAGGTGTTAGAGACTTTGAAAAAGAACTAGCTGCTAGATAACCTCAAGAAATCGGAGTTTTCTTAACAGTCATTGGTGTATTTAGGGTTTGTGATCGCTGGAGGGGAGCTCAAGATAGATCCCAAAAATATGGAGGCCATCATAAAATGGCTTGTTCGTACTAATGTCAGTGAATTTAGGAGATTTGTTGGGGTAGCATAGTATGTACAAAAGTTCATAGCATTCTTTTCTACGATAGCTACACCACTCCACGCCATAACAATGAGCAATACAAGTTTCTAGTGGGAAAATAATAGGTAGAATTATTTTGATAAGAAAAAATGAAATATTAGTCAAGCACCATTTCTCACATTGCCTAACTTGCAGAAGCCCTTCGAAGTGGAGACATATCCAAGTTGGTATGCTATGGGAGCATTTTTTATGCAAGGGGGTAAACCAACATGATATCATTTTGAGATGTTTCATGGGGCAGTTTTGAACTACCCTACATATGATAAGGAACCCTATGCATCGGTGTTACATGAAAAATACTTTTAGTTATGTGATCCAAGTGGATACTAGTGGCCACCCACCTATTCCACTAATTTATAATGGTTCCACATCTTGGCAGTTTTTCTACAGTTTTTTGGGTCCCAAAGTTCCGGGGCCATTTTGAGGTCCTAGAATACATTGTTTTTGGATCAATATTTCCTAACATGTAGCCGAAGGTAGATATTTGGATGAATGAAATGTGTACTCCTTGGATAGACCTTTCTAACGAGGTATCAAGTTCCCCAAACAGAGATCGTATGCGAAAGTTGTGCCCCAGGGAATTTGATGTATCAAATAACCACATCTGAGCCCACAAACCTTTTGATGTTTCATATTCTAGGGTTAGGTTTTTGGATGTTTAGGTTTTTCTCATTGATGATTTATGTTAAAATTCCCTTTTGTCCTCTTTGTAATTAGCTTCTTATGAATGAGTGTAGCCAACACATCTCTCTCTTTAGAGATAAGATACCGCTATTCTAGTTATCTTGTGTTCTTTGCATTTTACAGTATTTTGTATTTCAATCAGTCATTAATAGAATATGAGTTTTATTGTATTACCATGTTCCTTGCAATATCTCTATGTATTTCCTTCTTATATCTACACCTTCATGTCATTATCAATATAATCCATATCAGTGGTATCAAAGAAATATTCTCTTTGTTGTTTATTTGTACATGTCCCCGATGAGGTCAGGCTATCGAGAGTTGGGTCTCGAATTGGTTGATCTTGGGGATGAATTCTCCCATCCACCCAAGCAACCTACCATGGTAGAAGAAAATATATACCATGGATCAGGATATCCTATAAAATTGTTTCTCGAGTAATACCTCATGCAACAGAGGAATGAGATAATGGATAATTTCACCCATATCCTTCGATGGTTGCCAAAAGAAATGGAGGCAATGTCAAACAAAATTCACTTCGGAGGTGCGATGCTCTTTAAGGTACAATTTAACTTTGATATTCCTTTATTTGAAGGCCAGATAGATGTTGCTACTTTGAAAAAATGGTTAATTCTGCTAGAGGGTTATTTCTTTGTCCAAAATTTTTCCAACAATGAAAAAAATCACCTTTGCACTCCTTAAGTCCCTTCCCCATGTCAGATATTGGTGGGAGACTTACTGTGAGCAACATTACAAAGATGAGTCTATAATTTTTGAGCTAGGACCCACTTGGGAAGGTTTTTTTAATATCCTCAAGGGGTAATACTACCCTATTAGAAACTATGATGACCAATACACGAGATGGACAACTATGTGTCAGAAGAGAGACCAAACAGTGTTGGATTACACCAACATATTCCATACTTTGCACACAAAGCTGGGTATTAAAGACTCTAAGTGACACTTGGTTCTAAAGTACCCCAATGGCCTACAAAGGTACATACAAAAAAATATGGATTTCCTATACATATCCTCACTGGGAGTTAGTTACTGATGTGTTGTCAAAATCGAGGAGAAGCTCAAGAAAAATAATAAGAAGGATTTCAATTCTAAAAACCCATCGCAAAAGAAGCCTAGTAAATGCGGCCCTAAATCCTAGGTAAAAGGACAAAGAAATAATGTCCACCCTTAGGAAAACTAGTCCAAGCCACCTGCAAAGAAAGGTAATGGGAAGTCGAAGAAGGACACTGGAAAATGGTGCGAGTTCCAAAAAATCTCTTAGCACAATACTAATGAATGTCACTCCAAACAGTCATTGTTGTCTAAGACAAAAGCCTTAGGGTCAAATGATGACTCAAACTTTGATTCAATACCAAAAAAGGGAGAACAAATAATTGACGAGGAATCCAGTGTCACCATCGCTACCACAAAAGTCCAGCTAGAGGAACCAAAGGATCCTGAAGAAGGGGAGTTCCTCTTCCACTCACAGATGTGGGTGAAGGGGACCTGAATTCATTTCATTGTTGATAGTGGTATCTAGAAGAACCTAATATTAGCTGATTTCATCAAGAGGTTGAACCTAACAATGATGTCACATCCTCTTCCATACATCATCGATTGACTCATATAGGGATGAGACATCCATGTCAACCAACAATGTTGCTTGCACTACAACATCAAACCATTCAAATATGAGGCATTGTGTGATGTTTCCCCCTTTGAAGTTTGTGATGTTTTGTTAGGAAAACAATATATGTGGAAGTGTCATGTTATCTATGAATCTAGGCCCCGTAGTGTCATTATTACTTTGGGATGTCAACTCTACAGGGTACCAGAGGTAATCCAAATTATTGCAGTCTCTTTGATCTCTGTGAAGCAGTGCACCAACTTGGTCTCTCAGAGCGGGAGATTTTTCCTCTTTATGGTTTGGTTGGAAGGTCACTTCAACCACCAAAACCTATGCACGTGGTCTCTCTACACATAAAAAATAGGTGGAAAAGATAGTAGAATAGCACAAAGACATTTTTGCCTCACATGTTGGGGTGCCTTTGCATTGTCAGGTAAAGCTCTCAATTGATTTGAAACTCAGTGATCCTATTCCTAACAACCCTATATACAAGAATTCTATTATGGATAATGAAGAAATAAAATGCCAGATCCAAGAACTAATTATGAAGGGCCACATCAAACCAAGATCCTCACCTTGTGGGAGACCAATTGTTCTGGTATGAAAGAGGGATGGGACATGGAAAATCCGTATTGATTACAGGGCCCTAAACAAGATCATAGTTAAGAAGCAATACCCAATCCCCCAGATTGATGATCTTCTCGATCATCTCAAGGGAGACAAATTTTTCAGTAAGATTGATCTAAGGTCATGATACCACCAGGTGTCAATTGAGCAAACTGATGTATGGAAGACAACCTTCAAGTCTAAATAAGGTCTCTTTGAGTGGTTGGTCATGCCTTTCAGCTTGACTAATGGCCCAACCACATTCATGTGGATGATGAATGATATATTGTAGCCATTCACAAACTCCTTTGTGGTCATATATCTAGATGACATCCTAATATTTAGCAAAACCTGGTGTTATCACCATAAAAAATTTCGGACAAGATCCAATTCTCATAAATTTAATAAGAGCTACATCATCACAGAAGCGTGATAGTTTAGAGAATTGGTAATTTGGAGGACCAGGACATATCTGGCGTTGTATGGACAAATATAGCTTAGGTGCAAAAGGTATAACTTGACAGACTGTCGATTGTAAAATGGCCCAGATCAACAGTTGGGGCCCATATCGGGCGGTGAACTTGCACGGGACTTAAACATGTAAAGGAGAATCAGGGAAAACTATTGTGGTTTTTAAATGAACGTGCAACGCCTCCAAATATACATTGGGGCGAAAGGAGGTTTGCCTAAAACCACTTTCGCAAAATCCCCGATGTCACATGTTTCAATATGTCAAATCAATCACTCTTGGGGCAGGTGACGGCTGGTCGAAATCACCTCGCTTCACTCGTTATGTACTTCACAACTATATGATGTCAGGTGAAATCCGCCATATAACGAACTTGAAAGCTAATCATTTGAAATGGATTAGCCAAGCATGGTAAACCAATGTACCTGCAAGTGACTCTGTCAGTGATTCATGATTGGAACTCTATAACTGTCGATTCTCAAGTATGAGGGTATCATCTCATCTGTAAGATTGACTCTCTAATTTTTGAAGGAACATCTTGGTTTCCATGATACTAGGATACATGGACAAGGCCAACCAAGCCATATCCAGTCAAATAGGTAATTCAAGTGACATGGTGGTTTTATCTGCTAGTAAGAAGGAAAGTGAAATTGCATGTATATTAGCAACTAAATTCCATACAGAACCTACAATACACCCAAGATTAGAAGTCAATATAAATCCCATCATGAAGGACCTAATCATCAACAATCCAACTGTGAAAAAGAAATGGAGCAAACAACAGAATACAAAAAACATGGTCGAAATGACTGAAAGCATCGAGGAGAATCAATCGGCCTGGTTGGTCACTCTAAAGAAGGAGATCGTTGAGTTGAAATAAATTCTCAGATTGGAATAAGTACATCTCATCATGTTTTGGAGAAATGGCCGTCGAAGAAAAGGGCCTAGATATGATGAACCTGTTCCTAACAGTCCCTTTAAAATAGGATAACGGTTATTATAAATCATTCCTCCTTGTAACACATCTCTAATTTTAGAATTACGAGAAGTCTGAACGTTTTGAATTCCATAAGAAATTCCTCTATATATAGTATCTCGAGGATATAGAAAGGCATGGAGAAAAGAGGAGCTTGCCCTCTGTGCAGGAAGACCTTGTAAATTTTTGGGGCTAGAATGAATATATAAATGCAAAGGCAGATTTTGGACTATTTACGAAAAAATTCTAATTGGTGGTGATATGAGTCTTGTGTTCTTTCATAGTGTGTGATTCATGTTATCTTATATTTCATTTGCACTTCCATCTGTCTAAATTGGAGAATTAGAGGCCCAGAATTCATAACTTGATGCTCTTGGCTTAGCAATTTAGACTATGTTTACCTTTTCTTAACCAATTTAGAATTCATTCTTGTAATGCTCTGATGTAGTTATATGTTTCTTTTTCTTATGATGCCATGCTAATTTTCAGATATAAACTCAGATTCACTGCCTGATTTAGCCTGTTCCTCTTAATAGTTCTCATGTTTTGACAATGCATTGTTAATTCTAGACTCCATAGCCCAAATGTCATCTTCATTTCTCCAATTATTTTATTAAAAACCCCCAGCACAAACCAAATCTAGCCACCGATTTCCATAGATATATCAAGTGACATGAGAGATCCCTCTCTGAGTTGAGTAGGCTAGTGCCTCAGCTCTAAATCTGGTTGAAATAGTTACCTCTGTCGTTTTTCTATTCAGCCGGAAAAAATTTACAGAGTGCTAACATTTTGGCGCTGTTGTCGGGGATGAATTGAAATTTTTTCCCTACGAAGAATGACATGGTTGAGTTCTAAGGTATGAGAGCAGAAGACACTTAGGCACATATTGGCTGTCTTCTTTCTCTGGTGACTCCACACATCAAAAAATCATTTTGAAGGTGATTCCACTAGTAGAAGAATCCAGAAATTTGAATTTTCACTGGAAACTCGACTCTCAATGCAGAATCCAGATCCCAAAATGTTATTGGCGACTTCACTCAAATTTCAAATGCAGTTCAGAGACTCCACTGGAAGATAAGATGCCTTGACATAGGTATGAAAAGTCATCATGGAAGAAAACATGTACTTAAAATGGGATATCCTCCAAAGCATTTTACTATTTGTTATAAGTTACCTCTGCTCCTTCCTTGAATATGCCAAACAAATTTTTATTTACCTACTGTATTCCAAGGATGATCATGGGAATATTTAAATTGTATATCTTTTTCTTAAATTTGTACATGCATATCCTCATTGTATCACTAATTTTGATAAAAAAATTCCATCTAGGCCATGTGATGACCATAACCAAGTTGATGAGCCTCATGAAGCCAAAGATGATATTTCACCTCTTGCACTTGATCCAACATCCTCCAAGACTCAGCATAGATACAGACCCTTAAAGTTACCTCAATTCCTTCATGATTTTCCTCCTGAGCATTATAAATACCTGCCTGTGTTTGATGGGGAGCCTGATGTCATCTCAGCTGAAAAACACATCCAAGGGTTTCATTATTTTGTAGAGTTGTTTGAGATTGACCATGATGATGTTTGTATGAGGGCCTTCTCTCAATCCTTGAAAGGGGACACCAAATACTGGTTTAGAAAATTGCATCCCGAGACAATTAGCTCGTGGGAGGAGTTTAAGAATGTTTTTCTAAAGTTTTGGGGTGAGGAAAAATCTTTGGATATACAACTTATCGAGTTCTATGCCTTGAAAAGGCATGGCAATGAAACTATCTCTATATTCAGTAGAAGGTTTTCCAGTATCTATTATAAATTGTCTGAAGAAATCCGACCCATTGAAGCCACTGCCATGCTCCATTATGTAACTACTCTTCATCCAAATCTGTCTTTGCTCTTGATGGAAAGGAGACCAAAATCCTTACAGCAAATGTTCAATGATGCACAAGACATTCAACACAATATCCAAGCATGTGAACAGACTTGAGATGAGAAGTTAGAGGCTAAAGAAAATAAAAGAGAATATGAACATAAAATGGTTGATTGGAACCTTGAGCATAGAGTTGACCATGTCATAGGCCCTCTTTAATTTCCCAATACCAATGATGTTGCAAAAAATTACGTCCCACTTGTTGAAAGAGAAGGTGATGATTTAGTTTCTGATCCATCCCATGATAAGCAAGGGGTTAATTATTTCATGTATTCATTTATAGATAATCAAGAGGATGAGTGTAAAAATCAGTTTGTCGAAGAACATGTTGATGTTCCAAGTTTGTTCTTGTTATATGACCTTGCATATGTCAGTGATCTGCCCGTATATGACAAGTATGAAGATGATTATGATATTGAACATGTTCTTTTTAAGCATTATAGTGAGATAAATCAACCTACATATCACAATTATAAAGAGAAAATTATTGGGTCAGCTGAAGACAATTCTCTACCTTTGTGCTTTGCTGCATTTAAATTGTTGAAAGAGAATTCTAAGATCATTATGGAGGCAAATGAATTTGCGCTGAAGCAAAATCACGGTAAATCAATGGAACAAATTAATAAGATGTTGCAACATTCTTCTCATGTGTTTTCCATCGGTTCAGAAGTGCAGTCATTAGTTGAAGATGAAATTGAAAATGGGAAGGTTCAGAAATATGCCCACAGTAAAGAGACCGGAGAAAGTATCAAATCAGGTGAGACAACCCTACCACTGTGTTTTTTTTCTTTCGAATTGTTGAAGAAAAATATTTGTAATGTCTCAAGGCAGAAATCCACTGAACATGATGGTGAATACAAAGAGAGAAGTAGACTTGCCAGTAATGATAACCATATTGATGATCACATGAAAAGTTATTTTAGCTCAGATTTGCAGCCTATGCTCAGCTATCAGCCTGAAAAATAAGAAGAAGATGCTCAAGAGATTGTTGTTCAAGGCCATTACCATTCACCTGAAACAAGTATGGATATTCAAAAATGTTTCCATCACGATGAAGTGTTTCAAAGTTGTCTTTCTTCCCCCGAGAATGACGTACTGGTTCAATTTCTAAACAACATAGACACAGTTGAGGGTTTTGAAAATACATCCATGAGAACTCTAGATTGTGAAATAGTTTGTGATGTCATATTTTCACATTTGCAAGAATATTATGAACATGAAATTATTTCTATTAATTTATTTGAAAGTCAAAATGACAGTCCTCTAACAAATTTCCAGAAGTTTAATTAAACCAAATCAGAATTGTTTGATGAACAAAAGGACAACCTTGATGCACATAATATGGCTGTCATATTTGAAGATTTTCAAGAATGTATGGATGTTTTTCTTGAGATGCATGGAGAATTAGACAAACCCATTGTTTCCATTTCATTTGAAAATGTTCTCAAAACAAAAGAAATAGAGCAAGAACAACAAACACTTACAAAAGAGTCTTGTATTTTTGTTTTTTCTCACCAAGAAGAAATGATTTTTCATGGTTTTCAAGATCTGGTGGCCATCCTATTACAGTCATCAGTGAAAGAGGATTTTGTTTCATTCATAAACTCAGGTTTTGGATTCAAATTTTGTTTTTAGCTGCCATCTTTTACATTTGTTTGCCTTCTTAAAAAAGATGTGAGCGGAGAAAAATCAGGAAGCCAATTGCTTGATTGGTTGCATTGGCACTTTAGTATCACTTGATTGAGTATTAATTTCAACATTTTAGGGTAGGTAAGAATGTACGAATAATCTTGTTGGACAAGTATTTTTCAGTTTATATTTCCAGTATTGTGTACAGTCAGTTTCAACCATATATTCAGTGTTCAGTATCCAGTTGAGAGCAGCGTGCAAAGTTTGGACTTCAGCATACACTAGTGATATGGTAGGATCAGGGTACACACACATGTTTTTGGATTAGCCCAATGGATCGGGCACCGGGTCTATGAGTTCTTTGCTACCTCACAGGGAGGATAGCATCCCTAGTTCGAGCCTATGTTATCACCATAACAATTTTCAGACATGATCCAAGTCTTGGAAATTTAGCAAGAGCTACATCGTCGTGGAAGCGTGATAGTTTGGAGAATTGATAATTTGGAGGACCAAGACATATTTGGCGGCATATGGACAAATATAGCGGAGGCGCAACAGGTATAACTTGACAGATCGTCGATTGTAAAATGTCCCAGATCAACGGCTGGGGCCCATATTAGGTGATGAACTTGCACGAGACTTAACCATGTAAAGGCGGACTGGGGGAAACCATTGTGGTTTTTAAATGGATGCGCGATGCCTCCAGAGATACATCGGGGTGAAAGGCAGTTTGCCTAAAACCACTTTTGCAAAAGCCCCGATGTCACATGTTTCAATATGTCAAATCAACCACTCGTGGGGTGGGTGACGGTTAGTCAGAATCACCCCGCTTCACTCGTTTGGTACTTCACAACCGTATGATGTTAGGTGAAAGATGCCATATATCGAACTTGAAAGCTAATCATTTGAAATGGATTAGCCAAGCATGGTAAACCAACGTACCTGCAAGTGACTTTGTCAGTGATTCATGATTGGAACTCTATAACTACCGATTCTCAATTATGAGGGTATCATCTCATCCGTAAGATTGACTCTATAATTTATGAAGGAACATCTTGGTGTCCATGACACTGGGATACATGGACAAGGCCAACCAATCCGTATCTAGTAAAACATGTAATTCAAGTAACATGGTGGGTTTATCTTCTAGTAAGAAGGAAAGGGAAATTGCACGTATATTAGCAACTAAATTCCATACGGAACCTGCTATATACCCAGGATTAGAATTCAGGCTAAATCCCATCATGAAGGACCTAATCATCAACAGGCCAGTTGTGAAAAAGAAATGGAGCAAATGACAGAAGACATAAAACATGGTCGAAACGGCTGAAAACATCGGGGAGAATCAATTGGCCTGGTTGGTCACTCTAAAGAAGGAGATCGCTGAGATGAAATAAATTCTCAGACTGGAATAAGTACATCTCAGCATGTTTTGGACAGATGGAAGTTGAAGAAAAGGGCCTAGATATGATGAACCTGTTCCTAAGAGTCCCTTTAAAATATGATAACGATTATTATAAATCATTCCTCTTTGTAACTCATCTCTAATTTTAGAATTACGAGAAGTCTGAACATTTTGAATTCCAAAAGAAATTCCTCTATATATATTATCTCGAGGATATAGAAAGGCATGGAGAAAAGAGAAGCCTGCCCTCTGTGCAGGAAGACTTTGTAAATTTTTGGGGCTAGAATGAATATATAAATGCAAAGGCAGATTTTGGACTGTTTACGAAAAGATTCTAACTGGTGGTGACATGAGTCTTGTGTTCTTTCATAGTGTGTGATTCCTGTTATCTTATATTTCATTTGTGCTTTCATCTGTCTAAATTGGAGAATTAGAGGCCCATAATTCATAACTTGATGCTCTCGGCTTAGCAATTTAGACTATGTTTACCTCTTCTTAACCAATTCAAAACTCATTCCTTTAATGCTCTGATGTAGTTATACGTTTCTTTTTCTTTTGATTCCATGCTAATTTTCAGATATAAACTCAAATTCACTGCCTCATTTAGCATGTTCCTCTTGTTGAAATATTGTAAATGCAAAGAGTATTCTTAATATTTTTGATATATTATATATAGGATTAATCCCCATTGTGAATTGATCATGTCGGTTATTGTAATAGGACCAAATCCCCTTTTGTAGATTGGTCAACAGACAATTATAATAGGCAGAATAAGAAGTTAGCCCCAACAGTTAATAAGAAGACCCAGAAATATAATAAAGGTGGGTTTACCCACCCAGTTGGAGAAGTCGGCCCTACCAGTGAAGAGACACTTCACACGTGCCAGACTTGTATAAATAAAGGAGGCTAGCACCTCACTTGGATATAACTCACTTGCTCATTTTGAGAGACAAGTTCTGATCTGTTACCGACAAAGGAGAGAGAGAGTGGCGCATATCTTGGAGAGGACTTTCTGTTTTAGCATAGAGATCTCTTGGCATTGTATTGGCTATCTATATTAAGAAGGTTTTGTTGGGTTTTCTTGCCCTAGAGGGTTTCCCAGGATAAATGTTGTGTCTCTTCTGATTGTGTATTTCTTAGTGATCTTGGATTATGCTATTGTTATCTAATGAAATGCAAACATCTATAATAATGGCTTAAAACATTAACACCTCTTAATAGTTCTCATGTTCTGACAATGCATTGTTGATTCCACACTCCATAGCCCAAATGTCATCTTCATTTCTCTAGTTATTTTATTAAAAACCCCCAACACAAACCAAATCTATCCACCGACTGCCATAGCTATATCAAGTGACATGAGAGAGCCCTCTCTGAGTTGAGTAGGCTAGTGCCTCAGCTCTAAATCTGGTTGAAATAGTTACCTCTGTCGTTTTTCTATTCATCCGGACAAAATTTACAGAGTGATAACACCTGGGACGAACATTTGGAGCACATTCATCAAGTTTTGGTTACCTTGCGACAACACATATTATATGCCAATTTGGAGAATTGTTCCTTTAGCATGCAAAGAATCGAATATCTAGGATACATCATGGATGAGAAGGGTGTGCATGTGGATCCAAATAAGATCTAATTCATTCATGATTGGTTGACCTCAAAGAAACTGAACAAGCTCCACAACTTCTTGGGCCTCGCCAACTTCTACCGCAATTTTGTGTTGGGGTTATCTCATATCACTTGAGTCCTAAGCTAGGTGACCAAGGGTGGATCAAAGGCCAAGTTTTTTTGGACTATGTCCCAATAAAAAGCATTCGAGGATTTCAAATTATGCCTCTGCTCAACACCAATCCTTATTCTTACAGACTTGAAACAACCATTTGAGATTGAGACAGATGCTTGACATTATGCTATCAGTGTAGTCCTCATTCAATATGGGCATCCTGTGGCCCATCATAGTGAAACACTATCTGATTTTGTTCAAAGATACTCCACCTACGAAAAATATATGTACTCCATTGTGTAATCATGTCAATAGTGGAAGCATCACATTCTAGGGAATGAGATGATCACACACACTGATCACAAGACTCTTCAATTCATGCAAACACAAGGAAAATTACAGAATGATTGCCATCATAAGTGGTCCACATACTTGCAACAATTCCACTTGAACATCAAGTACAAGAAGGAAAACACCAACCGTGTTGCACACTTCCTCAGTCGACCCGGCCTGGTTCTGGTGCTAAGAAAAATTCTTAACTCTTGTGAGAATGAGACATCTAGGTCACCACAATTATACAATAGTGACTCTGAATTTTATGCTAACTATAAAACATTGAGCGTAGGGAACCCAATTCCAAAATTTCATCTCTAGTATGGATTTTTATTCCATCTTAGCCATATTTTTTTCCTTCAAGTGAGCGTGAAAATATTATCTGAGAATCTCATTAAATTTAGGTGGCAGGAATCTTTGGTGTGGAAAAAACAATGAAAGTACTGCAAAATCATTTTTATTGGTCGAAGCTTCGATAAGATGTCTGCCAATACATCATATCTTGCACTACCTACACTATTAACAAACCTACCATAGCGAAATAGGGGCTATACACCCCTCTTCCTACTATCGATAGGCCTTAGGAATCCATCTCCATGGATTACATGTCCAGTATTACTTCAACCAAGCATGGGAATGATTGTGTTTTCATGTTTGTTGATCAATTCTCTAAGATGGAAGTTTTGGAACCCTACAAGAAGAGAATCATAGCTAAGGCCACTTCTAAACTCTTCTTTGAACGTGTTTGGTTTCATTTTGGGCTCCCACCGACCATTATTTTAGATCAAGATAGTAGGTTCTTGATAAAATTTGTGTCCATACTATGGTTGATGATGGACACCAACAAGACCAAATCATCTACCTTCCACCCACATACTGATGGATAAATAAAGGTAGTCAATAGGATGATTTTCCATATCCCGAGGATGTACAATTCAAAACATCCACACATATCAGCTGAGAGTCTTCATTATGTTCAACATAGCTACAACGAATCCCTCCACAGATCTATTGGCCACAACCTTTTTCAGGTGTTCTTGGGGTTCCAACCATTGGCCCCCATTAATGTAGTTCTTCCCATTGTAGCTATAAAGGAAGATTCCTCCCATGGTCAAACTAAGTCTAACCACACAACCAAATTTGTTGAGTGAATCTAGTACATTCAACAAGTTCATGACATTTTATAGAAATCCAACTCCAACTACAAGTAGTGCCACGATCAACATCGGGTACCACACAAGTTTCAGGTGGGAGATAAGGTATGGTTTCATTTGCTAAAAGAGTACCTCACAGGACCCCATCAGAAGCTCTTCCCACTCTAATATGGGCCTTACACCATCACCAAGGTTGTTGGTGAGAATTATTTTGAATTACATATCCCCTCTTTCATTGGCTTGCTCCCTTGATTTAATGTGGAATTGCTTTACCCATATTTTCCACCTCTCCTAGACACTTCAGACGTGGCTGAGCTCTTGGCCCCTACAAAACGTAATCCTCACTGCATTGAATAGGTGACATTTGATCATATCATGTATGAAAAGACAAAGGGAACCCACCAGTAGAACATCCAACTCTATTGGGTTGTCAAAGTAGGGTGGCTTCTTCACTAGGGAAAGTGGCTCACCAGAAGTCATATTTAGTAGAAGTTCCCCCATCCGATGGAGGAACTTGATGAAATGGGGAAAATTTATTCCTAGTGGGTGAGGACTGATCTAGGTGGATATTGGTGGCCACCCATATATTCCACTTATTCATAATGGTTCCACATCTTGGCATTTTTTCTACGAGTTTTCGAGTCCCAAACTTTTAGGGCCTTTTTGAGGCCCTAAAAAATGCTTTTTTGGCTTGATTGTGCCTATCATTTAGGTTATGGAAGATGCTATGTTGAATGGAATGTGTACTCCTTAGATATACCTTTCCGATGAGGTATTAATAACCCCAAAGAGAGATCGTATGTGAAAGTTGCGCCCCTGAGAAGTTGACATATCAACTAACCATATCAGGGCCCACAAACCTTTTGGTGTTTCATCTTATGGTGTTAGGGTTTTGGATGTTTAGGGTTTTCTAATTGATGATTTATATTAAAATTCCTTTTCATCCTCTTTTTAATCATCTTCTTGTGAATGATGTAGCCAACACATCTCTCTCTTTAGAGATAAGCTACCACCATTCTAGCCAGCTTGTGTGCTTTGCATTTTACAGACTTTTGTGTTTCAGACAATCATTAATAGAATCTGAGTTTTATTGTATTACTGTGTTCCTTGAAATATCTCTTTGTATTTCCTTGTTATATATTTTCCTTCATGTCATTCTCAATATAACTCAAATCACTATGGGTCAGAGCTACAATAGATCGCTAACCGTTGAAAGACCAAACAATTTCCAAAGAAAGAAAACAAAAATATGTGACTACCTTGATCAAATAACTAACTACAGATAAAGAAGGAAGAAATACTTACTTGGTGTCCAATGGTTGATGAATATCCCAAGGCTGAAATATTTTTCACTCCTCCCAAGTTACTCCTTTGTGAAACTGCAAAAATTCTGAGTGTAAGACTACAAACAATGGAAATTATCTCACAACTAACTTCTATGAATTTGATAAAAAAACCATAAATCATTGTAAAAAATAGTATTATAAATAACAAGATATTCAAATACAATGAACATATACAAAGAATACCATAATTCCAAACGAAAGAGTGTCTTTATAGATTAACAACATAATATAGGGGTAGTTGTCACCTACACTTGCCGCGGAAATGCTCCTTGAACAAACTCTAGGTCCCTCCACCCAAGCTACTAAAACCTATGAATTGAATGCACAAATAGACCCAAACAATATCCAAGGAGTTTTCTTGGTCAGATAAGGAGATGCATGGAAAAGGATAGAAACGAGGTTTTTCGGGTTTGAGGACAAAAAGGTCAGTGGGAATAGAAGGGATTGCAGACAAGGCGGGACATAGCTAACATCACTTTTCTTCAAGGATGATTACCCTCTCCTCATGGCTCATGCTCTATTTATATTATCCTCAAGTAGCTGGAGATGGTTGTGTATTTTTAAAATAAGTTAGGAAACTAACAAATCCATAACTCAATGCGCAATTATGCAACATTGTATTTTTTTTAGCATTTAATAACATGTATGTGATTTTCTTTAGATAAAATAGTGTATACGCACATTGCATAACTCTTAGGGAGTGTAAAAGTCAGAAAAAAATGGTTTTTAGAGAATCCATAGGAGGTATAGGGAAATTACGTTTGCAAGTAGGATAGGGAAAAGGCCAACAAAGTCATCAATGCATAAGTGGTGGCAATTGATTCTATAACAATTGGTTCACGCTATTAAGAAGTGGAAACACTATCTAATGGGAAAGGAAACTATTATCCACACAGATCACCAACCACTGTAGTATTCAAGTCCTAGAGTAAGCTTCAACAAACTAGACATTACAAGTGGATGGGGTGTTTGTATCAATTTTATCTAGTAATTAAATATAAGAAAGGAAGCACTAATAAGTTAGAGGACATGATTTCAAGTCCACCCACATCTAAGATTATAGATTTTGGAAATATTATGCACATGGATCCTTTTACCCATGATGCATACAAAGAGGCATATGCAAAAGATGAGGAATTTAAAGAGGTGTTTCAATAGCTACATGGCCAAAATCATGTAGAGGAAGGTGACGGTAAGGATGACTATCATCTCCAGAATGGATTTCTCTATAAGATAGACAATATCTGTATTCCTAAGGGTGAAATATTGTAGCTTATCATAGAATCTCACCCCTCCAAGGTTGTAAGACATTTTGGTGTTGGGAAGATAGTTGCTAACTTACAAAGGTAGGTGTATTAGCCTAGAATGCAAGAAGATGTAGCTTGGTATATTAGAGGATGCATGGTTTTTTGTACCAACAAGTCTAGTAATCTGAAGCAAGGTATATACCATCCCTTACATGTACCCACTAGAACTTGGGAAAGAATTTCCATGGAATTTGCGGGTGGTTTTCCAACAACCATGAAGGGACATGACTATCGTTTTGTGGTAGTTGACAGGTTCAACAAGATGTTAATTCTTGTGCCTTGTAGAAAGACCATCAAAGGACAAGAAGCAACAAAAATGCTCTTTGAACAAGTCGGGTGCACTTTGGGAAAATATGGACTAGAAGTTGAAGAGATATACAACATTCCATCCACAGAAAGATGGGAAGAAAGAAGTAGCTAATAGGACGTTGGTACATCTTTTGAGGGGTTATGATCATAAGCATCCAAATACCTAGGATGAAAATCTAATCTATATTTAACACTCCTACAATAGAGAAGTATGCACATCTATTGGTAAGTCCCCCTTTGAAACTTTATTTGGGTATTTGTCAGCTTCTCCATTGGATATTATTTATGGAAAACAAGGAGGAGTGAGGGAAGATGTCACAAAAGAGGCGTTGAGAGTAGAGAAATTTGTTGAAAATATCAGACAAATCTATTTGGAAGTATAGGAAACACTAAATAAGTCACAGGAAAAATGTAGTGCCAGACATGACCAACATAGAACCGAGAAATCATTTAAAGTGGGAGATATAGTTTGGTTACATCTAAGCAAGGAAAGACTATAGGGTCCTAGTAATAACATTAAGTCTTTGTGGTATGGTCCTTAGAGATATTAGAGAAGGTGGGAGATAATGCCTACAGACTCATTCTACCACCATACATGTGCATTTAATCAGTAGTGAACATGGATAATTTGAAAATATACAATCCTTCCATGTCAGATCAGGAGCTAGATTAGATCCTAGCTACCATAGAGGACTTAGCATGAGATTCTCAAGAAGAGTTGGTAGAATACACAATTTTATAGAGGAAGTCCAGAACTACAATACATAGGTATCTTGACCTTTGGCAGATTGGGTTGAAAGGACAACTTCCAAGCAAAGAAAAATGGTACTCCTAGGAGAAGGTAGAGGAAACATTTCCTCACCTCATTTAGTAAATATTTTGGGGACCAAAATCCTCCCTAAATGGGGAGGTATTATATTGATTGGGTCCTCATACAATTTTTCATCTATATTAGTACTTTTTGGGTGGAAACAATTGGAGCAATCAATTTGCAGGGCCATTTTAGTGGTAGGTCCCAATCTGGAAAATTGGGGTTCAAAACCTTCTAGATCCATTTTGAGGAATTGAATGGCATTTTTGGGGGTTACAATGTTCGAAACTTGTGCACACACCCTTGATGGTTTTCTAAACTTTGATACCTTTCCAATGGTGCATCAAACACCTCAATCAGAGGTTGTATGCAAAAGTTATGCCTCCTACAAGTTGACCTACCTTGTTGATCACCATGGTATGAGTGGATGCCACATCATCCCTCATTACTCACACATATTGGGCTAGACACGTTTGTAATTTCAATAATATTTTAGAAGGTCCAAACTTTATCACTAATTGAGGGTTGAGGAAGTAAAAATCATAACCCTAGATGACTATCGAGCTATATTAAATACCAGGTTGCTAGGAGGAGAAAGGGTTCCATTATTTTGTATTGTAACTATTCCATAGTTGAGAATATTATCCAAGGAGTGTTATTTTGAGAAAATAATAGAGGAGGTAGACGATTCTGTAGCAACCATTCAAGCCATAGTGTCAAAGGAAACTCCATGGCGAGTGCCTCTTTGTTTATACTTGCTTTTCATAATGAAGAAAAGACAATAGAGAATAAGACTCACTTGATAGCTATGTTTCTCCCATATTGGGTTTCCCAAGATACATCTTATGTTTTGGAATACTAATAGGGGGGTGAATTAGTATTACCCCTTCTTAACGATTAACAATTACTTTTTATATTTTATTGATCACCACAATAAATCAACAACGAATTGTATGAAAAATCAATTATATAAATATATTTAACATCAATTACAAGTTTTATAAATAATAATGAAGGACACCAATCCTCTTTAGAGCACCAAATCTAGAAGACACAGATCCCCTTCTTCAGGGCACCAAACCTAGGAAGCACCAACTCCCTTGTCTTTAGGGCACCAACCCTAGGAAGCACCAACTCTCTTGTATTTAGGGCACCAACCCTAGGAAGCACCAACTCCCTTGTATTTAGGGAACCAATCCTAGGAAGCTCCAACTCCCTTATCTTTTACAATTTGATTAGTAAGGATATGAATCCTTCCATGCTCCTCCCTTCCACCCTCACTGCATAAGAACCAATAGTTATTCTTCTTGGACTCTTCTTTTGTTTTGATCTTCTTATCTGGACTGCAGAGACACTTTCTTCTCACCACTCTTTCTCGTTTATATACTCTTTCAACTGGTGTGAGCTATGAAACATCGTGTCCCTTTGTTTGGACCATTGCACCTCTTCATTAACAATATTCTCGTTTGTTTTTCTTTATTCAGATATTATCGAGAAGCCTTTTGAATTTAATAAAAATGCTTTTCATTAATCGATCACAGGATCAATTTCATTTAACTTAATTTCATGTCTCTGCAAATATTGCAGAAATCAATTCTTTAGAGGTGCTTCCTTATAACCATTTGCATGTGACCATATGCACAAAACCATAGGCTTATTTTCTAAGAGATGTTCTGAGCGCCTTATGGATTATGTGTTCATAACCCATGACTGGGGGCTAGAAAATAGTTCACTGGATTTCGACGTTCGATGTTTTTTCTTTGACAATCATCTAATATTATGGAGTTTTCAATTTCCTGAAATGGTTACCTCTCACATGGGTTGATCTGATGGCTGACATGATTCGAGAACCAAATCAATGGTCTAGATCCAAGCCTTACTCAATCTTTTACTTCTTAATCTAGCGATTATGACTTAATCTATAGTTGATATGGATGGCTCTCATTTACTTCGAAACTTCGGATTTCACAACTTCCAGTATTTTCAATTATTAAACTTCCTGGAGTATATTTCCCTGAAACATATCAGACGGTCATTATTCATTCTTCTGTTAGTCGGATGATCCTAGATTTTCCATAGGTTTCAAAAAAATCGACGACCATGAATTAATCTACAGGGAGTGAACGGTTCTTGTTTACTTTGAGAATTCAAAACTTCATCCTTATTTATAACTTACTCTGTCCTTCCACTCAACTTGATCCAATGATCGAGAATTCTCTCGGAGAACATTAATGATCATGGATGATTGCAGGGTTCCCAACTAGCACAATGTTTAAAACTATCGTCGAGTTACGCAATGGAAACTACTTGTTTGGAAGTGGAACTAATTCCAATCGTAGATCTTATTGGCATGTGACTATCGACGGTCAGGGTAGCTTGTGGAACCATAACTTGTGTGTGGTTTATCCCATCCCCAAAACTCCACAATTGAAGTTGTGATATTGTTGGTGGATCAACCACAGTCGTTGATACTTGAATCGATGAGATATGATGGTCTAGACTAATTGCAGGATTGGAAATAATGCATTGTTTAATTCTCCCTTCGCGCTCTGCAATCAATCCATGCCCTTGATCTGACACTTGTGTATCCAACGGTCATGACTTGATCTGATCATTGACCGGTCCTCCAACAATCCTTCTCTTGTAATCTGATGGTATAGACTAATTGTGGGATTGGAATTAATGCATTGTTTAATTCTCCCTTCTCCCTCTACAATCAATCCATGCCCTTGATCTGGTGCTTGCATATCCAATGGTCCTAGTTTGTCCCATGGGGATTTCAACCCTGATCATGTTTCTGCAATTCACTTTCCCTACTAAGATTCATGTGTTTCATTGACTGTTGACATCAATAAAAATATGTCCAACAATCTCCCCCTTTGTCATTGAGGTCAACACTCTAACTTCATACAAACTCCCCCTGTGATGATGTTTTTCTCTATGAAGTTACTCTCCCCCTTTGACATCAATGGAAAAGGGTTGCTCCCCCTATGGTTATGGTCCCCCTGACCATTCGATTTTTAATGAGGTTTTTGAATTACTCCTAATTTCTGTTGGATATTTTCAAAAGTACTCCTGGGCAAAGGTTTTGCGAAAATGTCTGCAATCTGTTCTTTGGTGTCTAGATATACTATTTTAACTATTTTTTGGGCGACCTTATCTCTTAGGAAATGGAATTTAATTGGGATATGTTTGGTTTTAGAATGCATGAATGGGTTTTTAGAGATACTTATGGTACTAGTGTTTTCCTAGTTAATAGTAATAGGATCATTATATTTTCTTTGTAGGTCTTCTAGAGTTTTCTTCATCCAATTAATAACTTGTGTGAAGCACGATGTAACAAAAATATATTATGCCTCTACTATAGAGAGTGATGTGGATGTTTGTTTGTTTCTTGACCATGCTACCAGACTTTTTCCTAAGAAAAATTCTCCTCCACTGGTGATTTTCCTATCATCTATGTTACCTGCCCAATCTGCATCAGTATATGTGATTAGATTGAAGTCTTTATCTTTTGGATACCATAATCCTAGTTCTAGGGTTCCTTGAAGCTGTCTACATATTATTTTTACTACTTTTAAGTGGGTTTCTTTAGGTGCATATTGAAATCTCCCCACGAATCCTACAACCTGCATGATGTCAGGTCTTGTTGTTGTTGAATAGAGAAAACTTCCAATCATAGATCTATACATTGTTTGGTCTACTTTTGGTGAGTCATATTCTAGAATTAGTTTACATCCTGTGACCATTGGAGTACCCATAGGTTTTTTGTCTTCCATTTGGAATTTCTTCAGCATTTCCGTGATATATTTGGTTTGGGAAACAAATATTCATTTTTTTTTTATTTACTTGTAAACCTAAGAAGAATGATATTTCTCCCAACATAGACATTTCAAAATCTTCTTTCATTTTGGTTGCAAATTTTTTGCTTAGTGTAGTGAGATTACACCCAAATATGATTCCATATACATATACTACCACAACAATCATGTTTCGATCCTCAATTTTGATATATAAGTTGTTGTCAGTAGTCCCTCTCTTGTATCCCTGTTTTTGTAGATACTGATCAAACCTAGAGAACCATGCTCTGGGGGCTTGTTTAAGACCATACAGAGCCTTTTTCAGTTTTCACACATAGTCTTGGTTTTCAGATAACATGAAACCTTTTGGTTTCTCAACTTAGACTTCTTCTTCTAGTGATCCATTAAGGAATTCTGATTTGACATCCTTCTGATAGATTTTGAAATTTCTGAACCATGCAAATTCTAGGAACATTCTGATTGCCTCAAGTCTTTCTACTGGAGCGAAAGTGTCTTCAAAATCAATACCTTCTACTTGGGAATATCCTTTGCAGACTAATTTGACTTTGCTCTTCATAATTTCCCCATTTTCATTTAATTTGTTCTTGAATATCCACTTAGTTCCTATCACATTCTTGTTCTTGGGTCTTGGAACTAGTTCCCAAGTCTGATTCTTCTCTATTTGATCTAGTTCTTCATTCGTTGATTTTATCCAATCTTTACTTTTAACAGCATCTGTAACTAATTTAGGTTCAATTAGGGATAACATTGCTTGTTCTGAGTCAAAATCTAGTTTCCTTCTTGTTTCCACTCCTGCACTTTTATCTCCAATGATCTGGCTTTTAGAATGATTCTTCTAAACTCTTTTTGATGGAGCTCTTGGCAAGATAATTTCTTCATTGTCTTGTTCATCAGTGTGAGGTTCATTTTCCTATGTTTCATCATCATATTCTTGCTGACATTATAAATCATCATCCTATTGTTGATATTTTATATCATCATCTTTTTGTTGATATTTTTTATCAAAGCCTTGGGATATGCCCTTCATTAGATCATCTATTTTTACATTTTCATTTTCCACTATTTTTAGTAGTCTGGTATTATAACATATGTATGCCTTTTTATTCGATGAGTGTCCTAAGAATATTCCTTCATCAGATATTGGGTCAAAATTTCCTAGGTTATCTTCATCATTCTTTATGTAACATAGAG
>JASDQU010736402.1:18248-36003 GCA_032191745.1 Picea mariana | reverse complement strand
TTAGCTATACTATAGACGAACTTTTTTCGTCGATAGTATAGCTAATTCATCGCAAGATTATTTACATCTATCTCTCTTACGATGATATAAAATGATGCTTGGATTAATTTCATATTTTTTTTATCAACTTGAAATTAAAAATTGATACTTTGCAAGCTAGCTGGACCTTGAGTCAAATACAAATATGAAATTTGGAATCATTAACATATCTACTAGAACATATGAAAAATAGGGTTTATGGTTTACATGATAATATGATGATGGAATAAAGAGTGTGTGTGAGTGAAATTTGAGTCCAGAAACCCTCCCATATCGTTAAGGCATGCGAATAGTCTATCCATGTCAAATTTCAATGCATACAGATACAGTTTCAAAAACTTTCAACGTTGGTCCCATTCACATGTCATTGTTGCCCGCCTCTAGTATTTTTATGGTGTTGATTAAGAAATCAATGAAAAAGAGGGATTTTTCATCACAAATATGACACAGATACATTGTATATACATTAATGTAGAACCTAAAATAAAAATGAAGAAAGACTGACGAAAACTTAAAACTTGAGTCAACCAAATTGTGTACTTTGAAAGAAAATTAGGGTTTATGGTTTACATGATGAATTGATGATGGAAGAAACTGGGTGTGTGAGTGAAATTTGAGTCTAGAAACCCTCCCACATCGTTAAGGCATGCGAATAGTCTATCCATGAAAAATTTAAATGCATAAAAAAACTATTTGAAAAAAATTCAACGTTGGTCCCATTCATAGGTCAGTGTTGCCAGTGTCTAGTCCTCATACAATTTTCGTTCCTTTTTCCTTGTAAAATTCGTTCGACATTACACACTTCCCAACATCTAGTAATACAAGGGAGTATTTTTATGGCATTGATTAAGAAATCAACGAAAAAAGAGGGATTTTTCATCAGTACAACTATGACACAGATACATTGAATATATATTAAAGTAGAACCTAAAACAAAAATGAAGAAAGACTGATGCAAACTTAAAACTTGCGTCAACCAAATTGTGTACTTTGAAACAATATTAGGGTTTAAAAAAAAATTCCATAGAAATTACAAACACGTTCATCGAAACTTCGTTGATGCAATACTGTGACAACAATATTGATGAAATATTATACAATCATGATGGTATAAAAATGAAACAACTTCTCTTGGTTTCAAGAATAATTTATCCTCCACTAAACAAGGCCAACCATGTGAAGGTGGAAGCTCATATGGCCCCTCCCCTCCCCCTCACATCACTCTCAATTGATCCCCAAAAACCAATATATAAAATAGAAAATAATCGAAAGCAACGTCCTATTAAGATTCATGCATATAAACTATAAAAACAAAAATTAATGAAGGTACATGAAATTATGTGTTTCTAAATGATATTTTTAGTCTACCATATACTTTAGTATATTGGCAACTATTTTAAGGTTTCATATAATAATTAAACAACACATAACATAGGATATAAAAACATCGCATAAAACTTAAAAACATGTAATTAACCCATGGTATTATAAGTAAATTATTTTAAGAGAATAATTCATACAAATTAAAATATTATATAGTCACGTACCTAATCCAACCTCAACATCTGTGTAATCATCCTTATTCTATATCTTGATCTTCTTCATCGAACTCGACATCTGTATCATGATCCAGTTCATAAACGATGTTGAAAGGATTGATGATATCATCATTTTCATCAGTGTCATCTTCGAGCATATTTTCATCGACATCATCATCAAGAATTGCAATATTGTATCCTATGCCTGGATCATGATCTTCTTCGTCTTCTTCATCTGTCGACCCTCCATGATATTCCGACTCTATCTAATTTGTCAAATCATCTTCTTGATCTTCAATATCTTATTCCTGTAAATGAGTATACTTAATTGGTCTTCCTCTTGGATCATATCTAACAACAAATGACCAATCCCTTTCACCTAGAATATTTGAGTAAAATACCTGTTCAGATTGGCTTGGAAAAACATAGTGATCATGTCCTCTTTCAAACATCATTTTTTTAATCATTGGAAATACATTGGCATGTTGAATAATAGTTCTTTCCTCATCGCATTCATGCATTCGTAACCTATACCATTTGACATCGAACATAACTAATTTGAAGGAATTAAAGTCACAGTCAAGTATATCATTTAAATACCCATAGTATCTATTTTCATATTCTTGAGGATGTCTGTCACTCCTAGAGGAAACATTAGTGACCTGGAATACTGCAGTTATCCCACTATTAGAATTTTTCCTGGTTTCATCCAATTGTTTGATGCGAAATTTACGACCATTGCACCACATAGCCTTGTGGTGTTTCAACTGCAATATGTCAGACATGTAAAATATGCACTGTCAATTAATAAATTAACATATATTTATATAACTTCGAAAGCATCTGAAAAATACAGTACACATGTAGTCACATTAATATAATATAAAATAACTGAATAAAATGGGTGAATTTGCTTACCTATCCATGTTTCAAACCATATGCTAAATCAATTTCCCTCTGTGTAACATTGACATCTCCATTATGACAAGATTCTCTAATCAATTTAGACAGTCATTTCCATGATAACCTACCTCCATTATGTTGTTTACATATTTCAATCCATACATTCATCCAGTCAAGATTATTTTCAATGTATAAATGCAGTGCATCCCACTCTTGAGAAACTGAATCAAAAAATCATAATTTACCAATATTAAATATTTGTTATAACGTCCAATATGCAGGTAATTATAAATTTTAATAATTTATGAAATAAATTATATTAATATATTAATGAGTATTATCATATTCACAAAAAATGAAAATTTATATGTATTATTAATATAAATTTTCACAATTATTAATATATTACCTCTCATTTTTTTCATTCTACTTTTCCCCAATAGATGCTCCTAATCTTCAATTTTTTTTATGGAGTTCACATCCCAAATGCGATCCACTACATGCATAGTTGGCGCTGCTAATTTAGGAAGATACTGACTAATATACACCATGGATTGATATACCATATATCCCTACACCATAGAACCCTCAAGACGTGCTATTTGTCTAATCAACGCCTTCAATGATTTCAACTGCCTCTCCACCATCCACATTGACCTTGTGTGAAAAGGTCCAAAAATTTCAATCTCCTCAACTTGGTGTATGAGGTAGTGCTCTTGTGCATTGAAAAATGTTGGAGGTATATACTTTTGCATTTCACACATTAGACGAGGAATTTCTCTCTTCCAATACTTTATATCATCTTCATGGATTTCTTTCAATGACAACCATCTACATGAGATCATGACACAAGAAATAACATGTTTCAACATAACATAATATAATATATTACATTACAAGTAAAACACATGTCATTTTGAAAGAACATTAATTTTGCATGTAAATCACAACAATAATTTGAAAGAACATTTTGCATGTAAATCACAACTAGTTACCTCATGTATTTTCTAAGATCATATATAACCTTTTTGATGTTGTTGTCACAGTCGTTTGGGAGAGATAGTGGTAGAACATACCGTAACAAAAAATGAATCATTATTTGTTTCGACCAAAGTAGACAAGAAAAAATAAAAATAAATAAAAGATGTATCAGGCCAATATATATAAATATGTATACCAAAATTATTACCTTAATCAAGGTATGCCAATCATGTGTTTTTACCTCACCAAATTAACCTTTCTTCGTTAAGATATTATTTATGTTTGAAGCAAAAACCGTCGGAAATTTAATTCGTTGAATGGCCTATTTTACATCATTTATTTGTTGCTCTATTAATAACCATGGAAGGTTATTTTGGTCTAGTACTCCATCTGATCTATTTGAATATCGGATCACACTTTACATTGCATTATTGGATTCCTGAATGTCAGTACAAATTTTGACAATTTTTTCTTTGTCCCTCCTACCATATATGATTCGCCATAATGTTTCAGTCACATTCTTCCTGATATGCATTGTATAAAAAAAATGAGCTATTTTTAGCTCCTCATAGTAGGCCAACCTCATGAATTGAGCGAGATAACATTTCATTCCTCATGGAAGCCCATTATTAATACCCTCATGATGATTACGGACTTCATGAAGCATAAAAGAAATCACAAAAATAATTATCAAATACGGTAAAATAAATTCAATGATTAAAATAAACATTCAAAACATTACATGATCTACGATACATTATGCAATTGAGTACCTTGACGATTTCTATTATATTCCAACCTCCATAGGTGGTGTCATTCTTTGTAGTTTTAAACCAGTCTCTTCTTTCCCATTGAAAAGATTGTTTTCAGTAGTATGATACCTATGGTTCTTAGGAAGAAGGTGCCTATACTCATCAAACACCATCTTTCCTAAACTTTTTGAATGACGATAATTCATATTAGGGCCACAAACTGGACATGCAAATTTACCCTTTGTTTGAAGACCTACAACAAATGTATTAATATCAATTATACGATGAGATTATTTAAAAATTAAACATGCACCATGATAACATTAAAAAATCATATAGTATTAAAGAGAAAAATTAGAATGCTACATACCACAAAAATGTGTTAGTCCAAGGGCATCAAGAATTGTCCATAAAAGTATTCCACAAAATTTAAATTATTCTCCCCGATTGGTTTACATATGTCATACATTGTGATGCTAGCCCATAACTTTAGTAACTCGTCGATAAGAGGCTCTATATATACATTCATATCTTTAACCTGGTACTTACCTAATTGTTTGAAATTACACATAATTACTATAGGAATGATATCATGTAATATATATAAGTAAATAAATAAGCAAAATATATTATGCAAAAATTGAAACAAATGAAAATGTTACATTCAAAAAATTAATGTAAACAAATACCTGGAACAATCATTGTCAACATTATGTGCTCCCTCTTTATTGAAATCCAAGGAGGATTGTTATTGTTGATAACAAAAATAAGCCACACTGAGTAAATAGACCTAATCTCTCTGAATGGATTAACACCATTAGCTTCCAATGAAAGCCTAACATTACGAGGTTCATCTTTGAAATCTGCCCATTTTTCCTCAATTACCCTAAATGCAAAACCATCGGCATGCATTCGAATAACACCATCTCCACTTCTGTTGCGTGCATGGTAATCCATAAATTGTGCTATGATTTCACGCCTGAACAATCGCTGCAAACATGGAATTATGGGAATATGACGAAGAACCTTTCAATGCACCCTTTTTGTTACTTGATCAGTTCGATATATACTGATAAGACATTGCGGGCATTCTGTTTTCGAACCATGTTGTCCATAATATATAATATGGTCATTACGACATGCATCTATAGTTTGATAATCCATTCCAATGTCTTTCATAATGGCATGCAAACCTTGATATGTGTGAGGTAAAATATTTGACGATGGTAACAAAAATTCACCTAACAATCTACAACATAACAAATAACTAGTTAATGTAAGAATATTAATTGTAAAAATTGCATTCTTATTTTACACATTAATTAACACTAAAAACAAATAGAAAACAATCAACATATATGTATAATATGAGATGAAACATATTACATACCTTAGGATCTGTGTCATACAAGTGTTCAACAATTTATTCATAACCTTTAACTTCACTAGCAACAATGTAGCGGAGATATTATTTTCACTTGATCCTTAATAAAGTCGTTTATTTTCCTTTTCTAATAGAGGTTCATCATAAATGCCAGCATTGTCCCCATTCTCATCCGGTTGTGAAAACAAATCTTGGATCATTTGATTTGTCCCATCATCTTCTTCCATGGGATCATTAACTTGATTTGTCCCATCATCTTCTTCCACGAGATCCTCATTTTCTTGGTCATGATGTTCCTCAGCTTGTACAACATCATTTTTACTAATACTTGGTGCAATATTCTGTGGAAAGTTAGAGGGAAACTCTAACTTTATAATTACGAACAATCATGCAAAATTAGTGTATACTATAACAAACATTCAAACAATATATTTGTCCCATCATCTTCTTCCATGAGATCCTCATTTTCTTGGTCATGATGTTCCTCAGCTTGTACAACATCATTTCTACTAATACTTGGTGCAATATTCTGTGGAAAGTTAGAGGGAAACTCTAACTTTATAATTACGAACAATCATGCAAAATTAGTGTATACTATAACAAACATTCAAACAATATATATACATATTGTTTCCTCTTAAGAGGTCACAAGTTCAAATCTAGAGGGGGGTAGGGTATGTATACCTCCGTAGACTTTACCAGTCAAAATCGTTGGGCCGAGGGGGGTCCCTTGTCCCACAAACAAGGGGGTCTCATACACCAATTTGGTGTGCTGGCTTGGCCATGACCTTAAAAATAGATAATAATAATTATTATTATTATTATAATTTTATATAAAATTGAAAAAATAAAAACAGATAATGAATATATATCTAATTGCCATGGGATGATATTCATTCGATCTGCCATTAATGTGCCCATATTTCCTATAATGTTTTGTAGCTGTTGCTATTAAAATTTTTATGGGACGTATGAGGCAACATTTTTTGCAAGGGAAATAACATCTACCATCACCCTTTTCACCTACTTTACTTTTTTCCCCACCTCTAACTATATTCTGCGACATTCTTCTGCACAAAAATACCCTTTCGAAACCATTGTTGTTATAGAAAGATTGTCGCAACATCTTTAAATCGTCAAATATTTATAGGTCAATTTAGGTCACAGTCATCACAATTGCGACGAACGTGACCTATATATATATATATATATATATATATACCTATTTATTTGTTATATTTAGGTCACTTTGTCGAAGACAGGAACAATTATAACAGTCAATTCGTCGCTCTTGCAACGAACGTTGAATATATCAATTTAGACTTTATCAAAATGTATAACGGTCAATATGGATAGTATCAAAAAGTGTAACGGTCAATAGTGAGCGTCGGTCTTGTGACGAAAACACAAGTTTTTTTAAATAGAGACAATAATCCACCATCTTGATGATCATCAAAAAACAAACGAAAGTTTGGGTTTGTCGATAGAGCGACGAATATGGGGTGGATTTAGATCAAAATTGACAAATTGAACTTTTTCTCTTGAATTTTGCGACGAAAGAGTACTTTCGTCACAAGTAGTCGTCGCAAATTTTTCAATATGTAGTAGTGTTTGGACACTAACCGATAGAAACCAGAGTTATATGCGACATTATCTCCTAACTTGTCTTAGTTAACTATCCATGCAATCATCAGTCAACTATGTCACACATGTGGAGGTAATATAAACATATGTGTGAACATGATATGCACCCTCTTGGCCACATGCATGTGATATGCGTTATCTTGGTGAGAAAACCAAGGTGAACATGCAACTGCTGGTGATAAAAAATAAGGTTTCCATGCATGAATTTCCTCCACTAGTCTAACCAAAGTCTAAGTGAGTCAAAACTGAAGAGGGAAGGTGCCCTATTTTGTAGGAGGCACCCTATTTTGTATCGAATATTCTCAAGAAGGAATATTCTCATCTATGGATAACGCCCTCAACATTAGACTAGAAAAAATAGAAAAAATAATTACCAAGTGAGTGTGTAATATCTCCAACACACCCCTTGAGCACTATGAGGATGTAAATGAAGAATAGATCCCAAAAACAAGGCCGTGTTAGGTACCCATTTTACAATGCATCTAATGAATGAACACTTAAAAAGGAGGAAAGAGGGAAAACCTCATGGGACCCCACCCCCTCAAACTACAATGCATCAAATATGAATAAGAAAATAAACAAAATTGCTAATCAACTATATCCTTCACTCCAAGGAGACCTCACAACTATGCACATTTATGTTCGGTGAATATTTTGTTGAATATGTAGATGTTTGTATAGATGTGGTAAAGTAGATGCACTAGTGAAATGTTCACATATATCCACTTTCTCATTGGAAGGAAGAATATCCAAATCCCCTCATTTATGGAAGTTTTCCGATACATATTCCCTTCAACCTCTACATAGGATGGAAGGTTGGATGTTAGAACCATGTAGAAATGGATGTGCATTACTGGTTCTATAACTATGAGCACATGTGGATCTCCCTCAAATTGGAATCTCATCCTTCTAGGATCGACATGATCATCCGCAAGATTATCGACTTTTGGTAATATGGATTGTGCCCACTTGGGTATTTGATCTAGCTCATCATCTACATGCTCAATATATTCTGAATTTGATTCAGAATCATATCTAAAATCATATCTTATTTGGAGGAGACATCATCTCGAATTTATGAAACAAGAGGATGTGAAAAAGTCTCTACATATAACTCCTAGGATGCATGCATGGGAGTCTCTGCATGTGGATCCTGAGATGCATGCATGGGAGTCTCTGCATGTGGATCCTGAGAATCTTTTTCTTCCAATGTATTTTTTGTTGGATTTGTCTTGTTAATATTATGTATGCATTCTTCACAATATTCCTTTATCCCAAATACTACCTTCAATTTGGTCCACACTTCGTATGGAGTTGAGATTGATATAACATGATATTCTATTTCAATAGAAGCAAACATGTAGATAATTCTGAAAGCCATATATTGTCTATTGGGAAAATCATTTTTCTCATCGACATAATTAGACTCTACTTTAACTGCCATGGTTATTCTATATAAGACTCTATATTTTATAATAAATAGAATCTTTGGCTTCCACTCGAAATAATTGCATAGTGCAAGAAGTGATGATGGAAAAAATTCCATTCTTTCTGACTACTTCAATATTTTGTACCTTCAAATGAGTTATTGTGCGCATTTCTCCTAGAAATTTGTGGGCTCTAATACCATGTGAAGTTTTGTTGAAACCTACACAAATAACCTAGTGCGAGAAATTCACACGAAGCATGCAAAAAAAACAGAGAGAGAAACAAGAATCAAAGAAATAATAATGGAATTATATTAACTCAATGGTAGAATGAGTAATACATACATGAAATACTCTACATGTCTAAGTAAATGTGCCATAGTAGTGATCTAGAGAGATCTATAAACTTAGTGATAGAAACTGGAGTTATCTTCCACCTTATCTGCTACGTAGTCTTAGTTAAATGTCCATGCAATAATCAGTTAACTGAATCAGACATGTGGAAGTGAGAGAAACACATGCATGCACATGATATGCACCCTCCTGGACACATGCATGTGATATGTTCTCTTTTGGTGAGAAACTTGAGGTGAACATGAAACTGTTGGTGATAAAAACTGAGGTTTCCTTGCATGAGTTGCTTCCACTACTCTAACTGAAGTCTAATTGAGTCAAAATTGAAGAGGGAAGGTGTCCTATTTTGTAGGAGGCACCCTATTTTGTAGGGAATATTTTCAAGAATGAATATTTTCATCTATGGATAGCACCCTCAACATTAGAGTAGAAAACTTAGGAAAACAAATTACTAGGTGAGTGTGTAATATCTCCAACATAAGGTCATCACTAGAAAAAACCTTAAAATGACCGATTTTAAATCAGTGATAACTCCACTTCCTAGACTTTGTTTTAGACGATTTTTTTCTTGAAATGAGGTGGGTTTTTTTAAATGAACATAGATATATATTTGGATTCTTTATATTCTTCACAAAATTTTCATAAATCCATCTGAATTTTTCCATCCTCTTTTTCCCTTGAAAAAATATGGAAAAAGAAAAACAAAATCTTCCACTTTTTGGCCCAATAAAGAGTTTTGATAGCACATGTAGTAAACCTTGAGAGATACAATATTTAAATATGAAACATCAACTCTTACTATTGATAATTGAACCCCATGTCTTCAAAAATACCAAACATTCACACGATAAATAAGATAGGAATATAGAGAAGAACCCTTAAGGTAGGGTAACACCATCAAATACTCGTTATGGAAGGAATCACTCCACAAGGCATTCTTGCTACAAAACAATACATCCAACATATATAAATACAATTATACTCATGTGTATTTACACTTTCTCATGAGTATTCCTAGGGGTATATGCCAACTATCACTTATTATTACATGATTTTCTCTTAACTACCTAGTGGGCCTATTTATCACCCATCAAATATCAAGTGGGTCTATTCCAGGTCTATTCCATGATTATGGATACATTAAAGTCATTATCCATTTGGTTACCTCCCTAGGTACCCCATATTATCCTCCATATATACAATACAAATTGTCTTTCTTTGTAAAGAATATATTCACATGATATTGCAATTAAATGAATTGGATACATTCTTTCTGGTAGGACACCCACAACATTGGTCAATTTCCTTTTCTCATGTTCTTAACTCTTAAGTCAAATATGCAAAACAATCCAACCATTTTCCCTTTGAAATTTATCTTGCTTCTCAACAAGAATTTCTATTGTATTCCCAAATTGACTATTCTTTCTTAGTAGGAATGCTTTCACATCAAATAATGCCTCCATATTTTAATGCATGCACTATGACAAAACCTGTGAATCAAGTGTAGAATAAATATTCTCAAGTTCCTTAAATTTTTTATATTCACAACACACCACATGCCCATCATCCTCTACAATATCCATTTTGTAGTTTCCTTTCCTTATATCCAAGGGTTAATGAATTCCATTCTCCTTTATACATAAAGATGTTATTTTCGATTTGCTAGTATATTCTAGGATCCTTATACTTGTCACTATTACTTTTCTCTATACATGATCTAGATTATTTTGAGAAATAAATGAAGGGGGGAATATAATAAGTAAATACACATATGTATTTCCAGAAACACAGAGATACAATAATGCCCAATTTTCATTAATGATGGCAATGTACAGAGATTTAAAAAATACAGAGTGAATAAAATCTCTAGAATGGTGGCATATTATCTTTGAGAATATATGTGATGGCTAATATCATTCACAAGAAGAAGATAATGTTTACAATGAGGCTCTAGAGAAATTTTTAACATAAAGAAAATCCAAAACCTTGACCGCGGAAGATGAAACACCAAAAGTTTTGCGGGCTCCGAAGGGGGTAGTTGATATGTCAACTTCCCAAGGGTGTAACTTTTGCATACAATATTCGTTTCAGGCGCACGATAGCTCATTGGAAAGGTCTATCTGAGGAATACAAATTTTTACAACACAACTTGGATAAAACCTTTGGTGCTAATATGGTGAGCCCAAAAAACGTTGTTTAGGTCCTCAAAATAGCCTTGTAAGTTTAGGACCCAAAAATATGTAGAAAAAATGTTAAGGTGGAAACCCTTGCTTTGAGCTAGCGGAATAGGTGGGTGGCCACTAATTTCCTCCTGGATCATTCTTCCCCCCTTAGGAAGAAATGGTCTCCATTGCATCAATTTCTCAGGGAATCTTTTGTTGAATTTGAACCTTGGTGAGTTGTTTGTCTTTCTGAAGAAGTTGTCTTGTTGAAGAAGTTGTCTTGGTTAGCTTGTTGAAGATTGTTATGAACCTATTGTTGGAGGGGTTGGGCCCATTCAAACAATATAACTACATGATATTCTTGAGTGTGGGAGGACTCTATCGGTGAAGATGCATCATGAAGAACATGAAGGGATTTGTTATAACTTTGATTGAATGGACATTGTGGAGGCACCTTTGTAGGTGAAGTAAGAATATCTTGGTGCTCTTCTACAATATTGTTGATCTGCTTCTGTTGGAGACAAGGGTCTTGGGCCAAGTTTGTAGTGGTTGCAGTGTCATTCTCTTCTAAACAGATCATGAAGAGGCTAAACTTTGTGGTATGAGAGATTACTCTGTGGTACGTTTTTGTCAGGACAATAGTTGGAACTACCTATGGTATCCCATAGAGATAACCCCCGAGAGTAATAATGATGCTACGTGGTCGAGACTCATAAACAAAATGATTCTTCCATATATATGGCTATCCTAAAAAAAAATCATATACTTCCAGTGGGGAAACATCACACAGTGCCTCATCCTTTAAGGGGTTGATGTCGTATGATAGGCGACACTGCTAGTTGACATGAAGATCTCATCCTTGGTGAAGCCATCCAATGTTGTATGGATGTGAGTTTGGTGTTGTCGAAAAATCCAACTGCTTAAATACCTCTGTTGAGATGAGTTTATTATGAATTCTGCTATAAACAATAAAATGTAGTGGGGTCCTCTCCACCCACATCTATCAATGGAAGAGGCACTCCTCCTCCTTAGGATCCTTTGGTTATTCTGGTTGGATTGTTGTGGTCTCAACAATAGCAGTTGGTTTTGCATCAACGATCTGTCTTTTTTTATTATTGTCTACATCAGATTATGAGTTAGGGTTTGACTCTATTTATTTGAGCTCGACCACCAATGAATGTTTTGAGAGACATTCATTGGTGTTGTGCCAAGGGATTTTGTGGAAGTCGTACCACTTCATAGTGTCCTTCTTTGTCTTCTCGTTGCTCTTATTTTCCTACGGCTTGGATTGGTTGTCTTGAGGTTGGTTGTTTTGTGCGTTAGGGATTCATTTACCATACTTTGTGATGCAAGAGCATCAATCCACCTTAGCAATGTGCCAGCATTCCAACACAACAAAACACATTCAAGGAGGGGAGAGGCGCTAACCCTCTCATTTGCCCTCATTTTTAAATTTCAAATGTAAAATTAAATGCAATTAAATGTTGTAAGGCTAGAAGAGACAAATCGATGCCTTAGTGCAGGCAGGAGAGAAGGTCTCCTTTAATGGATGACAGGCTGATGGGATCTAGATCTGATTTGGACTAGATGACCATTGAATAAAATTCAATGTAATTTTCCTCAATAGATAGGCGTCTTAGTTGTGATAGGATGTCACTAAGGTAGTTTGGAGGGAAAGCTCGTCGAGCCCCTCGTCTATAAATCTTTGTAAAATATGCCCAGTGGAGTCTACTGAAGGATGAGAAGAGAGATAGAATGATATAGAGATCTATCATGAGCAAGTAGAGAGCTCAATAGTGGAGAGGAGAGAGATGAGACTCCGTTGCAGTCTGAGCTTATTTACACATTGTAAACATACATTCATGTTAATACAATGTGAAGTTTTCCTGCATGATATTCTTTATGTATGTTTATGGGTTTCATGTATGAATGTCATCTACGTTTTTATATGCATATGTTGTAGATGTGTATGAATAGTTTCCATCTGTAGGGAGAATGATAGAATTCTCTATCTAGGAGTTTGATGGAATCGTTTCTGGGTTATTTTAGGCTAAATGCAAGGAGTGCATGACAGAGTATTGGAAACTCTATGAGAAAACGCAAGGAGTTCATATATGAACTCTGCTTCGAGTTTAGGAGAGAACGTGCCAGGAGGGCACACCAAAACATTCACAAACCCAAGGAGGATTCTCAAGGTTGTTGAACACCTTGGGAGAGATATTGTGCAGAGGAGGCACAAAGAGACAGGGTTACTGAATACCCTGGAGAAACATTTGCATAGGAGTAAGCGTAGCACAAATTTATTGAGGACTCTGTAGAGCTCTGCCAGGAGGGCATCGAGAAGGTGCAAGTGTGCACAAGGCGAAATCTTTTCTAAGTTCAGAGGAGAGAAGTGTCAGAGGAGAAGACACTCATAGAGTTACTGAATACTCTGGAAAGATTAGCAAGGAGTGCTTGAGAATAAGTTTCCAAGACGGAACACATATCCCTTTGATGGGTGTAGAAGGTCCGAGTCCCTTGGAAATCTAAGAAAGTTTGGAAGCTCAGGAGGAATAGTGCCATTGTGCATAGAGTCTCTGCAAAGAGTGCAGAAGGCCAAGAACAGTTCAAGTAGTGGAATGTAAGTCAAGCATAAGGAGTGCACAGAAGAGGACTTATTCCAAGTCCCAAAGTTCAGGAGGAAAAGCACAAGTCGAGACTCAAAGTAGCCGAGCACTCAGGAGGATCTAAGGCCTTAGCCTTGGACTATTATAATTCTTCCAATTTGGGAGAAATTCTAAGATCAGGAGGAGGAGAGACATCATCCATTAGACCAGTTGAAGAAAATGAGATCTGGACCACTGAATCCACGTCTAGACATCCAAGGGAACGTGCTGAGGAGAGGAACATATCCTAGCCATCGGATCTGGGTGTGAAGGACCAACAATTGTTGGATCTAGGTAAGGTGCATGCACCTTAATCTTATCAAAGTGCACAGAAGAATGAGATAGAAAAAGTCTTGAAGTTACGAAGCATTCGAGATCATCCATCGTCAAGGTTGAGAGGTGGCATAATATTTGAGAGTTCGTGGCAAGGAACTTCATAAGAATCAGTGTGAGGAGAGGTGAAACCCTCGTGAAGTCGTGAAGGTAAGAGAAGATCTGGACCATCGGATCTAGAAGGACGCATGGCGGAGATCCACATGTTTCAAAGGAAAGGTAATATGGAGAAAGCAAAGAGCAGAGTTGGGAGAACTCCCGAAGAGCCGGGAGCCAAAGAAGATCTAGGTTGTTCATTGGTAAGGATAGGTGTCACCAGTTCCTGCACTTCGGAGAATAAGCACTTTGGAGGAATTGGAGAGAGGAGGTGCAAGGACTCACGAAGTCCGAATTTGCAAGGTCATCAGGGCCGTCCATAAAGGGGAACACTTGGCAGAAGATCTGCTAGTATAGAGACTTATCACTCCGAATATTCTTTGGAGAAGTGGTTCAAAATTACCCAAAGCACTAGAGCCCAAAATTACGGTGGGTTGTTGATTTAAGGAAGTGGCGGTGAATGTTGATCCTCGCACTAGTTATATTCTCGGTTCGGTGTTCGGAGAATTTGGCAACAATTGCAGTTGAAATGGCCAAAGCCCAAAGTCCGGGGCACCTAGGAGATTAAGCCCTGGGTCATAGCCCGAGGTCACGTGGAGAGAGGGACTAGAGAAAAGGAGCTAGCACCCATTGGCATTGATATTTGAACAATGCTAAGGAGAGGGCCCATGGGTACTATATGACATGCACCTTAGGAGAAGTTATTGAAGATCCTAGACCAGGAGGTCGAGCAACCCCAGGGAGAGAAAGGGGGGTCTGCGTCAAGTGGTATCAGAGCCTGATTTTTATTCTTAGGCAGGAGGAAGGAGATAAAGGAGATATTCTGATGATAACATCAGGTGGCATCATAGAGCATAATTTGATCTGCAAACAACAGGCGAAGGGAGGAAGAGTGAAATGATTTGTGCATGGAGATCTATTTGGACATAGGCAACAAACATTTGACATCCAGGTGGGCTGTAGGAGAAGCTAGAGGTTCTCTCAGTTGCAGGGTAACCAACAGACTTTCCAGAAGGGTGGGTAAAGGAAAGGAAAATGGTTACTGAAGGCCATAAGGTTGGTTAGGGTAAGGGCTGCCAACAGAAAAGCAATGAAGAAATGGACAAAGAACTCAGGGAAATCAGAGAAGAGATGGAGAGGCTAGCATCAGCAGGAGGCAAAGGCACACTAGACATATGAATGGCCTTTGAAGAGGAAATCAAAGTGGCTTGCTCATAATTTGTTGGCCAGAAGGTAGGGACAAGAGTTGAGGAGATGGCTGAGGGAAGTTGAAACCCTTAGTGACACAGTGAGAGTGGTTAACATCTATGAGCTAGAAGTGGGAAAAAACCTCAGTGATGAGGAGGAGAAGAGATCAAAGGATATCATGAACTGCCAGGAGGGAAGTGATGAACTTTCAAATTTCTAGGAGGTAAATGAGATGAGATTAGTTGATATCATAAACTTCCAGGAGGGCAAGGCAGAAATCCCAATTTTCCAGGTGGGAAAGGGAGAGGAGAGGAGACTATCTGAGAGTATCATGAACTCAGTTGAGAGTTCATATCAAGAAGGAGTGTTGACAGGTGAAAGGGAGGAAAAGGAGAGGCATCATATATATGAAGTTTCATGTGGATTTGTAGACCATTTGAATGAATATGATGAGAAGTTAAATACTTCCATCAAAGAGGACGAGGATTGGAGGAGTGTCTTAATCATTAGGAGAATTGAGATATTCCTGCCAAGAAGCCCAGTTGAGGCCATAGCGTGTGTTGCAGGTGAAACAATAGTAGGACAACCAACAAAGAATGTCAAAGTGGAGGAAGAGAAGGAGCATACACTGATGTTTTCCCCAGTAGAAGGAAATGAGCATTCAAGAGAATTGCTCAAAATTTTCAGCCAGGAAGATGAATAGGAGATGATTGCAGCACTGGAGTCTGCAGCAGAAGAGGAAGTAGGCAACATGGACTTTGATGAACTGTACAAAGAATTGGAATCCATGGAGAGAAGGGTGATAGTGAAAAGCGTGCATATCCAACATGCTAAGTGAATACATGCTAAGTGAATAAGTGAAGAGAATACCATCCTGAGGAGCAGTTGGAGGAAGATGGCGCTGAACCAACACAAGAGGAGATGACAAAAGCTAATCTGTCAGAGGAGGAAGCTGAGTAGTAGCTCAGTGATGAAACTGCAGAACTAGATTCTGCAGCAGGGTGGCAAGATAATGCCACAAGAGAAGAAAAAAACATAGGAGATCAACATGATCTACCCATTGATAAGGAGGAAATGAATCAATCCAGTCTGCATGAAAGAAGCCAGATAGTGGAAAAATTGGACAGAGAGATAGAAGAGATAATGAGGTTGATGTTGAGTTCAGCACAAGAAAATTCTACCAAGGAGAAGTTGAGTAGAGGAGAGCCTTCCATAGCAGCAGGGAAGAAGAAGAAACAAAAACAATATAAACAACAAAGCAGAGGAGCAGGTGGACAGCTCCAAAGGAGAGTTTGGGATCCAAGGGGATTTCAACATTGGAGCAGAGGAACTCATAAGAAGGAGATCATGAATTTCCCAGCAGTGGAGTATGATGCAGGAGAATCACTCCACCTCAGCAAAATGCCAACATTCCAACACATCAAAGCACATTCAAGGAGGGGAGAGGTGTCATCCCTCTCATTTGACCTCATTTTTAAATTTCAAATGTAAAATTAAATGCAATTAAAAGTTGTAAGGATGGAAGAGACAAATCGATGCCTTAGTGAAGGCAGGAGATAATGTCTCCTTTAATGGATGATAGGCTTATGGGATCTAGATCCGATTCGAACTAGATGGCCATTGAATAAAATTCAATGTAATTTTCCTCAGTAGATAGGCATCTTAATTGTGATAGGATGTCACTACGGTAGTTTGGAGGGAAAGCTCGTCGAGCCTTTCATGTATAAATCTTTGTAAAATATGCCCATTAGAGGTTGTTGAAGGATGAGAAGAGAGCTAGCATGATAGAGAGATCAAGCATGAGCAAGTAGAGAGCTCAATAGAGGAGAGGAGAGAGATGAGACTATGTTGCAGTCCGAGCTTTTGTACACATTATAAAAATACATTCATGTTAAAACAAAGAGAAATTTTTCGTGCATGATATTCTTTGTGTGTATTTATGGGTTTCATGAATGAATTTCATATGTGTGTTTATATGCATATGTTGTAGATTTGTATGAATGATTTCCATTTGCAGGGAGAAAGATAGAATTCTCTATCTGAGAGTTTGCTAGAATCTTTTCTGGGTTCTTTTAGGCTAAATGTAAGGAGTGCATGATAGAGTATTGGAAAATCTATGAGACAACGGAAGGAGTATGTATCTGAACTCTGCTTCAAGTTCATTAGAGAACGTGCCATGAGGGCACACCAGAACATTCACAGACCCAAGGAGGAGCCTCAAGTTTGTTGAACACCTTGGAGGAGAGATTGCATAGAGGAGGCACAAAGACACAGGGTTACTGAATACCCTGGAGAAACTTATGCGCAAG
>JASDQU010736402.1:5218-17806 GCA_032191745.1 Picea mariana | reverse complement strand
ACAAAAATCATCATACCATCTGCAGAAAAAGAGATTTGGACCGTTGAATCCATGTCCAGACATCCAAGGGAACACGGTGAGGAGAGGAATAGATCATAGCCATCAGATCTAGGCGTGAAGGATTGTTACAAAAGATTACAACAAAAACGTAAGAAATTCCTTTTTTTTTGGATCTTGTCTATTTTGATAAATACCTTTTGAAATAGGTCATGTTGATTGATTTGGTGATCGAACACATGTCCCTCATGTCCAACTACCTCCTAAGAAAAAAATTGAACCTTCCCTGATAGTTGGAGTCCTTCCCATAGCTCAAATGTTTCAAATTGTTAGAGTTCATAGCGCCTATGCAAGATGCACTGCAAACTTTCCTGTAGATTATAATTTTGACTTTTCTCCCACACTACGAACTGGGTCAGGATAATTTTTTGTCAGAAAGTCAATGGTAATATGGTTCTTATCCACACCATATTTAAAAAAAACCATATCATTATTCAAAAGATATGATGAAAACATCACACAACGATGGTACAAGAAATTAGTTCTTAGCGTTGAACCTGTTTGCAACAATCTTCCACAAATTGTGATAAATATTTTCAATAACAAACCATGAAGGATGAATGAATATGGAATGGCACTGAAGACTATAAAAAACCATTATATACATTTTTCGAAAACATCATTACCAAATATTTGACACATGTCTCTTTTTTTAAGGTGTTGCGAACTTCTAGGAGAGTTAGCAGCGCCTTTGATTTAACAAATTTGACAAGAAATTTGGTGGTTGGATGATCCTCCAAGACCCCTTGGAAACTTGTTTGGGTTATAACATTTGATGATGACCTTTAAATTTCTATAAATGACCCATACCTTCCCTTTGTGCAAATGATGACACCCACTTTCATGACATCAAGACTAGACCATGTATTTCATCAACTCTATACCCAAGATAAAAATAAATCACCTTGATTTATTTACATGAGAAATGACTCAAACTTCTAAGCAACTTGACCCTATGACCCAAAATTATGAAATTTTAAATAATTGACTCCTAAGATAAGGAAAGATCACATGATGGGAAAAACAAATGATGCCCTCTAGTACATATCATGTGCTAACATTGGATCCATAGGGGATGGAGACCTCCCTGTGAGGCTCCAAGAATCACTGTAGTTCTAGTGACTTATCTATCAGTTGAATATGATTCTGATTTCAATAGTTGTTCACTTGCCTGCAAGTTAAATCATCTTACAAAGAATAGATGCTAGTTCCATTGGGCATGGAGTCATTCACCTCTTTCCAAATTTCTACAACTTATTCTAAAACCAAAACATATTGTTGCAAACCAAATGCAAATTGAATGTTGTACTCAAACTGAAAACCACATACTTTCATGGAAAGCTTATTTATGCACACTCCTACTCCTACTCCAATCAACTAAAATGATGCTTGATCAAGTGTAATTAGCTTTATGATGAAGCCATAAAAACATCTGCATGATGAAATGTAATCCTTGTTTGTAGCTAAGTAAGAATACATGAAGAGAGCATATCATGAACAACAAAAATTCCACAAAAAAGATGTACTCACAACTACAAATTGATGAGATGCCAAAACTTGCAACATTTGGGATCTATGGAAATGACGAATCCATCCAGACTGCTATTGGATCCTGAAACTTATAAAAAACCTCCAGCTGATCCAAGAAAGGAAATTGCATCAGTGTTAGATCTTATGCAATTTGATTTGTCTGCAAAACTGAAAATTTGTGTAGGATGATATCATTGTTGATCACATGTTGTTCAATATTTGTTGCAAATTCAAGTACAAGAATGGTGAATGCATACTTGTTTATCTTCACTGGTAGTTGTTGGAGTAATTTATTTGACCAATTATGCTCATATAACTAATGTTTTGCAAGGAAATCTTCAACTTGTTCTTTATGACCGAACAAATCTTGAATATTCCTGTTGGGACCTTCATTTTGAGGAATAGAAGTTGCGCAAGTTATGTTGCAGCTTCATTTTGGTGAGCAGAAGCTGCACAAGCTACTGAGGAGCTGGACAATGGAGTAAATAAAGAAATAGAAAGCGGTTGGAAGGACAGGGTAACATCAGTTTTGAGGAAAGAAGTTGCAATAAGATCAAGAAGAAGAGAGAACTTTCAGGCTCTCAACCAACAAACTCAAAGATCGAATTATATATATGAGACTGATATGATTGTAAATGGTTGTTGTTGTTGATTAGTTGTTGTTTTTGTTGTTGTTGTTGTTTCTCAAGTCATTGTTATTATCATTCATGTTGTTAGCGTAGCTGAGTCTGGAGATCTGGGTGAAAACTAGTTTGTCAATGTACTAGAGTTTTGTATCATTCTAGAGTTAGAGGAGCAAGAGATTTTAACCTTGTCTCATACTTGATCAGGAGTATCCTCTGAATTACATGTATATGTGAATCAAGTTGTGAGAATAACCTGATAAGATAATATAATTGGAGGCCCAAATTTTGAATATATCTTCTGTATTTAGTCTTCAAAATGTATTGAACGTTGCTTTGTATTATATTTTGTGTTTGATATAATTAAATGCTTCCTTATGAATGACGACGCAACTCTATCTCTTTATTCTCAGTTAGGGGATGTTCATAACTGCTACAGGTTTACTCTATTTTGCGCAAGACTAATATGAATCTTGATAACTTAGAGATCTATCTAAGTACTCTCATTATCCTTCCCCTCTTTCTCATCTTGGTTGCACTTTGAGTGAGACTTCTTCCCTCCAGGGAATATGAAAACTCCTGCGCTCTAGACTACTTTAGTACCTTTTGTTGGTAACTTGAGAAGGACCCTGGTCTGATAACTTGTGCACCAATAAATTGGTTTCATTGTCGGGACCTGTGTTTTAAAAGGGAACCTGTGAGGAGAAAGATTCCACTGATATATAGATATGATATTTGAAAATGGTGGCAACGAAATTGTGATGCCTTTATATGGAAGGAAGTCGAGATGCGAGGTGAAAGAGGAAAGGATACAAGAGATTATGTCTTGTATTCAGAAAGATCGAGTGACTAGTATGAGATATTTTGGGTAAAATTACCAGAAGAACTATTTCATTGGATAGATCAACTCCTAGAAGCTACATAATTCCAAGAACGCGTTAAGAAAACCTATGCTTGGGATACATACAATATCACAACACTTCATCAATTGGATCACCAGATTACACGAGTAGTTAATTTATGGGTTAATACAACTCTGGAGGGATACATTATTGAATTCACAGTTGAGAATCACCAATCTTTTTCATGAGCAAAAGAAATTTTCAAGAAAGGTGCGCACGGAAGATTGTTGAGGGAAATTCCCTTGTGGATAAAATATTTTTTTATGGAGGAGGGGATGATAAATATTCCCTCAACTGAGATGGAAGCCTAAACACCTATGCTTGGGGTAGGGTGATTTTTGGGTTGGATCATGACCTAAGAAGGGGAAAGGGTTCCTTGACAGATGGGGGGAGATCAAGAAATGAATGCAACAAATGAGCGAGCCTTAAGAAGATTTGACATAGTTGAGAAGTGGTGGCGTGGAAAGATAAAGAAAGCAGCGGCAGCGAAGCAGTCCGAGGTGTTGTGGAAAGAAATCAAATAAAGAGGAACATATGAAAGAAAGAAGGAAGAGTTGAGGAAGGTAAGGAGACAATAAAGACTGGTCAATCTAAGATTATAGCAGAGAGAAGCCCAAAGAGGAAGGAGTCCCCAGGTGGGTGGAAAAGAAGAAGAATGTGGAGAAGAAAGGGAAGATGAAGTAGGTTTAGACCTTGCAGGATACCAAGAATATTCAGTCCCAATATTAGTAAACATTGAGAATCAGGTAGAGAAGGTTGTTCCAGAGGAAGAAAATGAGACCCCCCAAATCAAAGAAACCCACCCAGAAGTCAGTGGAACCAGCCCCGAATCACCCTTTCCCTAGGTTTCCTCTATACTCATGGTAAATTCTACACCACCTACTTATGCTACTTATATTGCATTGCATCCAGTTAGTCGGAATCAGTCTGTAAGTGTTAACATTGGGAATATATTGGGATCCCCAGGAATATTGCAACCAGGACTGTTAGGTTTCATTCTAATAGGAGTAGTGAGACCCATAATGTCTGGAAATATGGGAGGATCAATCGCATGATACTCATAATTCTAGGGTAAAGGAGATGAGGATGTAAAGAAACATTGGTTCTTATGTTAAGCGTGGAGATCCATAGGGATTCTTGATGAAAACAAGTTAGTAGAGTTTTAGACTACCTTGAGGGGTCATTCTCTCGAATAGTACATGAAGGCTATTGAACCAGGAGTGCAAGGACAAGCGTTCACCCTGGGCCAAGTTCGTTTGAAGTTCATCTCTGAATTCAAACTACCTCAATTAAAGCAACAAGTTCTCTTTGAGTTGTGGGAGATTCAACAAAGGGAAGGAGAATATTCCTGGGAATACAGTCGGAAATTTAAATATGTTATTGGGAGGATAGCTCATCCAATTCATGAAGATCACTAGAGGGAATGGTACATTCAAGGGTTACTACCTCTGACGAGAATTCCTTTAACGCAATAGTGCATAGCCACCTTAACAGACGGCTTGGAACATTCGATGAATATCGAAGCCATGGAAGGTTATCCAGGAAGCCTAAGGATGACCAGGCCTCTAGTAGATGCAAATTTGTCACAACTCCAAGGAAAAATATCGTTGCTAATGGAAAATATTCAATAATTAACCACACTGAGACCTGGACGACCTCAAGTTTGGTGCAGAGGATGCTACACAGAAGGGAATCTGGAAAATGAATTTCTGCACATGAGGGGAATGGGACCCCCTCACAATCTGATGGGACCTTCTCCAAGACCAAAGGGAGGATTTGCACAATTATATGTGCCTCCACCATTCCATACACAAGGGCTATACCATACCTTCCCATGCAATCAAACAACTCAACCAGCTGATTATTGTGAGATTTGTCGGACACATGGGCATGCGTCGAGGTAGTGTCCTATTATGCATAAGTACATGACTATGCCCAACACAATACATTATGAATTCTGCACATCTACAACACATGATACAAATCAATGTAGAGAATTGGATGTGCTTACAGACAGACTAGACCAGACAACATTGAGAATAAATGAAATCCCATAAGGACCTAGAAGAGGCTAGGGAGGTGGGGTTGGAGGTGGATTCATAGGTGGAAGAAATGGAAGGAGAGGTCCTAGTAGATATTATAATTGCAATGAACAAGGTCACTTGGCCAGAGACTTCCCTCACCCAAGATGACCATGGTGCTCTTACTGTAGGAATAATGGGCACGTAATCGAAAAATCCTCAGAACTGATTGCGAAATGGGAAGATTGGGTTCGTCAATGGGGAGCTAATATCATAAGATCAGAATTAAAAATGGGAATCAAGGTACAAATACCTAATATCAACATGATTATGCGTATAGGAGAAAAAACTAGAGCAGATGCAGATAGTCAACCCAAGATTCAGAAAGTTGTTCCCAATGTATGACCCTATGAAACAAAAGTTGTTTTTCAAAAATGAAATAGCAATTTTTAAGAGCGTCCCCACTCTAGAAAAATGGAGAATACCCATAAATTATCCTCTCAACCTAACCTTGTGCAAGCCCCTACCTCACCACTGGAACCTAGAAACTCTGCAATCCCACGGAGACAATCTGAGCAGTCTCAAAGTGTAATCAATATCTGGTTTCAATTGTTCTTTGATATCCTAGGAGATGACCAACTTACGGAAAAGTTGTGCAATACTATGTACCTAATATTGGGAAATGAGGGAACCCCCGAATCCATAGTAAGGAAAAACCTCCCTGAGAAGAATACTGAGAGAATCCAAAGAAGAAAGGTGCAAACAAGAAAAGAGTTTAGGTTAGAGTCCTAACTAGATGATTTTGAAATAAAAGATGTCATGCTAGATTTGGGATCCAATGTCAAAATCCTACCCAAAAAGACCTGGGAAGCTTTGGGAAAACCTCAGTTAGTATATTCCTCCATCCAATTGAGAATGGAAAACCAATACTTCATTTTCCTAGTAGGAAGGCTAGAAAATGTGGAAATAGATGTTGTGGGAGTTAAAACCACAACCGATTTTGAGGCAATTGAAATCATGGGAGATAAGGATCCCTACCCTGCTCTACTCAAAATTGATTGGGAATACTACAACTATGCTATCATTGATATAAAGAGAGACACAATGATGTTTGAAGCAGATGGGATAAAAGTAGTTCATCCCTTAGATCCATGTCTAAGGCCTAGATACACTGAACTAGTGGACCACAATATGGAGTTAGATTCTCTTGACCAATTACACACCATCAAAATAAGAGCGAGATCATATTACATAAATCCCACAACAGATGGATCAATAAGTTGGAGAAGCATACAGTCTGTTGATGAGGATTCAAAAGTAGCGTTTGACAGTTGGCAGCAAGCTTCATACAAGAAATTATCAAGATGATGCCCAACTATCAGAGAAAAAATATGGATTGGAACCAAGGTTAGAGAACACCCGACATACGATGGCACCTCAGAGGTACAAAATTTTATTTACAGCATGGAAGAGAAAATAGTGACGGATCAAAGGATCTATGTTCTTCACTTAGCCTTGAAATATACCCTTGCTAGATGGTGGGCCACCCATAAAGCCTCGATTATGGAGTGGGAAGACGCAAAACAAGCCATCCGATGTTGATTCCAAAGTAGGGATCAACGGAAAGAAGAGATGAATATAGATTTCCAAAATATGCAACTATTCGATGGGCGGTCTAACCCTAAAGTGCATATTGAACATTTCTTAAAGTAGTGGAGAGTTGTTGAAGTACCCTCTCACCTATGGGTTTAGGTATTTCTCCATTCATTGTGTCCAATGATTAATCCCAAAATCTTGGTATATACATGAGGAGACTAGAAGATAAACAAATTGTTGACAGACCTTAAAAGACCAATTTTGAAAGGACTTATCCTTTACAAGCACCCTTAGCTCAACAAACTCCTTCAAAGAATCAAAGAAATGATTTTTACTGACATTTTCAAAAAGAGATCAAGACCATTAGTATGTACTGACCACGTTCAATTTCTTCAATCTAATCTGAGTCTTGGATCTGATAAGATAGTTGTAACTTGCTGTAAATTTGAGAAATACATGGAAAAACCTGATGACTTAGAAGAGCTTAGAAACTTAACCATTAAAGAAATGGAAGGAAGTAGAGAGATTAAGGATACTATACCTACTCGCACCGATAGCTCCTACAAAAATCCATTGAAGTTGTGGAAAGCTAATATAGGGAGTATAGAACATCCTAATATAGTGTCCATAGGAGATTACTTAGATGAGCAGACTATGAATGAAGTACACATCATGTTGCGGGAATATGAGGATTTGTTTCCGAAAATGTTCTTAGAAATAAAAGGTATAAAAGTATCCATGGGAGAAATGAAAATCGAGTTGAAACCCGACTCGAGAATTGTGAAGCATAGACCATACCGCCTTAATCCTAAAATAACATAGAAGGTCAAGAAGGAAGTGGAAAAAATGCTTGCAACAAAACTTATTTTCCCAATCGAAGAAGAAGAGTGGATTAGCCCCATAGTTATCCAGAGAAAGAAAGATACAGAAGACATTTAGGTCTGTGTGGACTACATAAGTCTAAATTCTGCATGTGTGCATGATCTGTTTCTGACACCCTTCAGTGACAAAGTGGTATATCAGGTTGCGGGAAAAGAATCTCACTCGTTTACAGACGGATTCTCAAGATATCATCAAGTCAAAATTGAAGAGGAAGAAAAGAAGCATACCACATTCATAACATAATGGGGATCATTTGCATACAATGTAATTCACTTTGTTTTAAAGAATTCTCCTGCAGTCTTTTCTCGGATCGTAATTGCAGCAATTTGAGAGTTCATCCACAAGTTTGTAGAATTCTACATGGATGATTGGATGGTATACAACCTATTAAAAGACCATGTAGGGATACTCTGGTTAATGTTTGATAGATGTCATGAATTGCAGATATCTTTGAATCTAAGGAAGTGCATTTTTTGTGTACCAGATGGCAACTTGTTAGGCCATATTGTATGCAAAGAAGGAGTCTTGGTAGACCCAGCTAAAGTTGCAGTCATTTTGAACATGTCACCACATGCAAGTGCTAAACTGTTGTGCTCTACACTAGGACATACAAGATATTACTGCAGGTTCATAAAAATATATGCAACTATCACCACACCTCTAGAAACATTGTTGAAGAAGTTTGAACTATTCTGGTGGACACTAGAATGTCACAAATAATTCGAAATTCTCAAAGAAAAACTAAGTACTGCATCTATATTGATATTCCCCCATTGGGAAATTGAATCCATGTACATGTGTATGCATCAGGTATTTCCCTCAGAGTCATTTTAGCACAACCAGGGGAAGGAAATATGGACCACCCTATCTACTTTTCCAACATAAGAGTTTCACAAGACAAACGCAACTACATAACCATTGAAAGGGAAGGTCTAGATATGATTTAAGCATTAAAAAAGTTTAGACATTACTTGTTAGGTTCTCATTTTATTTTTTTTACTAACCATTTTGTGTTGAAGTACCTAGTTAATAAACCAATACTTGAAGGATTTGCAAATGGTTATTGCTCTTCCAGGAGTTTTCCTTCGAATTAATTGTCAAACCAGGAAGATGCAATGTAGGTCCAGATCACCTTTCCAAGTTGGAATCAAGGGAAAGTGGTGGAGAAGTGGATGATCAGCGCCCAGATGTGGACCTATTCTGAGTTGAGGCCATCCCAGAGTATCTTGAAGACATTAATGTATTCCTCAGTACAAGGACCTTCCCAAAAACTTACTCTAAAACCCAAAAACAACATATGGTGGTTTTTGCAACAGACTATCAACTGATTGCAGGATAACTTTACAAATTTGGACTAGACAACATCCTTAGGAGATGTGTATTGAACCACGAGAGACAATATATCCTGTGGGAATGCCAGAGTGGAGTTGTGGAAGGAAATATTGGAGGTAAAGCTACTGCACATAAGATACTTCAAGATGGATTATGGTGGCCTACGTTATTTAAAGACACTAAGGAGTATGTTATATCTTGTGACATCTACCAAAGAGTAGGAAAGCCATTACGCAGATATGAATTACCCCTTCATCCAGTCAGGGAACTTTAGGATTTTGAGAAGTGGGTTGTTGACTTTATTGGAGCGATCAACCCCCCAGATAAACACTCAAAGGATAGATACATCATTATTGCAATTGATTACCTCACAAGATGGGCTGAAGCAGAGGCAGTTCAATATTGTTTGATAGATACAACTGCTAGATTCATCTTTGAAAATGTCATCACTCGGTTTGGATGTCCTAGAAGCCTAACCAACGATCAAGGTAGTCAATTTATCAACAACACAATCACAACGTTGACAATATAATTCCTTATCCAACACCATAAGAGTAGTCCCTATAACCCACAAGCTAATGGTACAATGGAGGCATTCAATAAAATTATGGAAAGAGAACTAAAAAAAGTATGTTGTGCAAATAGGAAAGACTGAGATGATAGAGTTCCAGTAGTTTTGTGGGCCTACAGGACTACCACGAAGAAGCTATACATGTATACTCCATTTTAGTTGGTTTATGGGAAAGAAGTTGTGGCACCTGCAGAGTTTATTACCCCTAGTATCTATATAGCATAGGATAGACACATGAAAGATGATGAATCAATTGCACAGAGGACTATAGACTTGCAAGAACTTGAGGAAGAAATATTTCTAGCAGGTTTTCACCAAACATTTGAGAAAGCTAGACAAAAATATTGGCATGACAGACACATTAAGGCTAAGAGATTTTTGCAAGGGGATAAGGTACTACTCTATGACAGTCGATATGAGAAGCATCCAGGAAAGTTATGCATGCATTGGTTGGGTCCATTTGTAGTTGCGGAAATTTGACACTCTAGTGCAGTTAAGCTAGCGCAACTGGATGGTATTCTTCAACCTAGATGGGTGAATGGCGCCCGACTAAAACCCTATATTTCTTATGATTGAGACAAAGAACTATTGCTACATTCCAAGGGAGTATGTATAGTAGTTAGATTTTAATTTCCTGTAATTTATTTAATTCAGTTAATAACGTCGGAGTGTGCATTGTTGCACCATGAAATATACTTATTTTCCATTCTAAGAATTGATTTTGTGCAGAACTTCTTACTTAGCCGCATAGGATCGAAAGAGACACTACATTAAATAAAGTCATTAAACATGATGGGGACCCCCATTCTGGTCGGAGGGAGGGAGAATCTGAATTGTATCACAACCCACGTGCCACACACATCCTATCTAGTCACACCCTTTATGGTAAGTATAATAACCTGTCAAAACTTTTTGTTAATCCATAAAGGAACGATATGCATATATGCCATTGGTTTCCCCACCGGGATTCTCAATTATTGAAATGGTAAGCACTCAGGTCAACCATGTCCCTGTCATATTGTTCATTAATGGCCATGATCACCCTATGTATCTTACCCCATTATCAGTCTCGTCAGACATCTAAGCTTGAGATTGAATTTATGGTTTAATAATGAGTGTCCTTAGGAGTAATTACAGAGCTTTTCATTTATCTCGCGTATAATATTTTTTGAATTCACAAGTGAGACTCATTGTTTCCATCACTTATCTTTTGTCTTGTACTATCTACACTCTCATCTCGCTTTTGAAATATCTTTCTACCCAGTCATGGCCCCGAGCCCCAACTTAGTCCATATATTTTTCTAATCAATCCAGAGCCAGAATGCCAAGAGAAACAGGAGGCTAGAGTTCAACTCCAAAAGAGGAAATTATGGATGAGTCATGTGATCCCCGGGTTTATTTCATGGGCGATGTCAAGGGAAAGGCCAAGCAAGTAAAACTCCTTGACCTCGACCTAACAGACCAAGTGTTGTTTCCATAGATGAATATCAATGTATTCTGGGACTTGTATCCAGATGAAATGAGAGGCATGCAGTTTGTGTCGAAGCCAAAATTCATCAATCTGTTCAATTCCACCATCATGAACCTCAGGGACATACCATTTTTCAGAACTACTGCTGAGGTTGAACGGTGCACCAAATTTTTTATTAGTTGGGTGCATGACAGGAGATTATGGCTCGATAGAAGATATCTGATTCATGCTGAGGATATCCACCAGATCACTGAACTATCCCTCGAGTGTGAGGATGCATAAAAATGCTTCCAAGGCCCAAGAAAGTATGGGAAGAAGAAGAGTGAAGTCAATTTGTATGAAAAATTCCATACACAGAGAGGCAGACGTACATCCAAAATTGACCCAATCCTACCAGAGACAGTCCTGACAACCTACTAGGTGATCACTAGCAAGGTTATGCACTTGTACTACAAGGGTGAATGCACCTTAGATTCCCTTGCGGTAGCAGACTTCTGTGTAAATGACGTTGTGTTAAACTAGTGTAGCTACCTACTAGAGGAACTCCTAGTTGCGTGTGAGGAGGCTCAAGATAAAGAATGAACTTTTACATACGGCTACTTATTAGTCGTGTTCGCAATGTGGAAATGGACGTCACCCTCAGGAAGACAATTTTCACCTAGAGATAAGGGTCATCTATCCAAGATGTTCGAGTCCTGACACTCAAGGTCGGACTCAGAGAATATGGAGTTCCACAATGCATTGTTCCTGACATGGTACAACCATCTTATCGACGCAACTCAGTGGTTGCACATACCACAAGAACTGTTGAATATCAATACCTGAAACATCGTATTTGGGATAAGTCTCCACTACACCTTTGTTTGGCCGAGGCATGTGAAGCCCAAGGACTTCCACATGAGGTCATTACCCTTCTACCTGGATGAAGAAGCCTTTGATAAGGAAGTCATGTCATGGTCAGGTGTTAAGCGCAACCCACACAAGTCTGGTATGCATTAACTCTTGCCACCAGAGCTCTTGAAGAAAAAGGGGTAGGAAGAAGGAGTAGGGTCGAGTTCTGACTTGACAACAAAGAAGTAGAAGTTCCAAATGCCATCAGAATCCAAAGCAGAAGAGGAAGAGCAACCTTTGGAGCGGAAGAAGAGTACATTTCCTATGTTTCCACAACTTCCAGAAGAGTTTGTGCTATCAGGGAAGGATGTCAACGATATCCTATATGTCGCGTTCATAGGGAATGTTTCAACCAAGAAACCTCGAACAGGGGTTTCCTCAACCAAAGTGATAAACCCACAATTGATATCCTCAACTCTACCTCATACCAAGGCCACCACTCGTGCTTCCCAGACTATGATTAACATCACAGATGATCCCGAATCAAACGCCAATTCCTGCTCAACCATCATCACTAAACAAGCCCCATTGCCACCACAAGAGACAATTTTTCCCTCCCAACCCACATCCCTTGAGCCAATGCAGCTGGATAACTCTAACCTTTCTGAGAATGTAGAAGAACCCATCAACCTGACCATTGAATCCTTGAACCAGCCAAACTATCCATCAGTACCCATTTTGGTCACTTTGACTTCGACAAAGAGTCAACAAT
>JASDQU010736401.1:353856-370249 GCA_032191745.1 Picea mariana | reverse complement strand
ATACCAACATACGATGTGCATGTATTCAAAATGGTGCTACTATTGCAACTACAAAAGAAATTAAAAATAATTATAAGAAATACGATAAAGTATAGTCTAAATAAAAGAAAATAACAATAAATGTACAAAGATTGAGGGCACATGCACAGCTAGTGTGAGGACAAACATCCCCAATGAACTTTGTCAATTATATTTCTAAAGTGAATAAAATTACAAGAGAGAGGGGAAAAACTCCTTTTATAGAGAAAGAGAGATAAATGCTAACTTAGAGCCCAGTTACAAATAAAAGTAATCAAGCCCTAATTACATGATAGTATTTTTTTACACTTGTTGAAATATAATATCATAAAGGCTTTAAGTCTAAAAACATTATTACAAAATTATGAGATTACATACAAAACAACTAATATACATGAAATCTCATGAAATCTAATTGCATAAGAAAGAAGTTGTGGTTAGGTATACAACTAATCAAGTGGTGAGTAAATGTTATACAAATATTGTGTAATGCAAAACCTTTTTGGCAAATTCTACCTCTCATGGCTTCGTTTTTTAAAATATTTTAGGTTAATGAAAAAGGAATTCGTATTAGAGAACCTTTCTAGTCATCTAATAGCAAATAAGAATATGCAAAATAATGTCAGAAACAACATGTTACTCTTACACTTTCAACAACAATTTTTTTTTGGAATAATGTTGAATATGAACCATTGTCAAACTTGGCCAACAACTTAATTTCCACCACTCTAATTTTTTTAGAAGGAAGAGGTCATTGCATTTCAAATGGAAAAAAATTTGATACAAAGCATCATGACTTCAAGAGCAAGAAGGAAAAGGTCCATCTAGCATATCCCAACATTATATTGGATTGTGAGTAAGCRAGGCTACAACCAACCACTTGATATGGAMAATACATTTATTCAAGAACTTCTTAATGCCTATTATCGAGGCTTCACATATTTCCATGACTTAGGAAGAGTGTATACACATAACTGAGTTGTCTCTATGAATCTCGATTCCTTGCATGRACAAAAAAAGAGAAAAAAAGAAAAGAAACTTCCTTGCCTCTCCACGTTGAGTTTCGTGCTCGAAACTTAAGTGATAGGAATCTACRAACATTAGAGGAGTGCCCTTATCTTTGGAAGATTTTCTGCTAGAGGAAAGGTCTCCTACAACACCAGAGTATCATGAGTACGAGAGCAAATCAAGGAATATTTGAAGGACCAAATCCTCTCACTTCTCAATGCAAATAGGAGATGAAGATCTRGGGAGTTCCGAGAAAATATGCTTTAGCTGGTGCTTCTGAAACTATGCTTATGTTTGTTATCCATTATGAGATCTCCCTTGAAAATCTACCTTAAGGTGGTCTATTCCTGCAAGGAGGGACAATCATTGGGTTTTCTCCTCCTTTAATGATGGCTTGGAATCTAGGGCATGTGGTGGTTGATTGTCCCCCTTTGAACCCATTGTCAGAACATTGCTTGGAACACGATTTGATGCCTTATTCCTTCCTTTGATGAGCCTTTTGAGGTCATTGCGATGACCACTTGAACTATGGAGCTTGCTATCAAGTCACTCTCCTTGGATGTCGTCGCCACTTCTTCCCTATGGAGTGCTTCATCTGCTAGGGACATTTCTTCCACTTCTTATAGGCCTCTGATATGAACAGGTAGTCCCAAAGGATACGACCATTATTGTGGAAAAATATGCAACTAAACTTTTCATTACCTAGTATCTACCTCCACTCTCGATCCTTCCATACAAGAGAAATACCATCCAATAGACCTCAATTTATAGACATTTGAACCAATTTTAGTGGAATGCCTCCATTGCAAGTGTCTTGGGAGTTGTGTTTTARTAAGAAACTAACATTTCTCATATGACTTTGGGCACTTTGTTATTATGCAGGTGAAGCCCTAGTAGTCGAACCCATAATAAGAGAATGTCCTTGATAGCTTCTTCTAAGTTAAAGTGATCAGACCATAGAGAAAAACCAATACCGAAGATTMAAAAAACCACGGCCCAYCTTTCAACACTGCTACCTTATCTAATGGATTCTCAAATGAGGAGTAACAACCTCTTTGAACAGGAGAAATCTTTAATTTCCTTTTATTGCTTTGGCCTGTGAGAATCCGACTAGGAGTCATTCTTGAGAGTAGCAACCTCTTTCCACTAAAATAATTGATCAATCAATGTGATGTTCCTTGGAGCCATCTAAGATCCATTCAGCCTAGAGAGGGAGTCTCAAATAAAACAAGGGAATGCATCTCTTCCTTATGTTGGTGCCTTCTCCCTAAAACCCTAAGAACTTTGATCAACCTTCACCCTCTTTTGTCATTGCCCATTTTCATTTAGATAATCTCCACAACTTAATTTCCATGAATCTATACCCAAATCTACGTAACATCGTAGCAACACCTCATATCAACCACTATACCACATGTGAATAGACCACTTTTAACAATAGTTATTATTCACTTTGTTCTTGTTATCGTCCTTATCTTCTATTCATAATTTTATTTAATTAGCAYTTGTTCTTCACTATCATCCTTATCTTCTATTCATAATTTTATTTAATTAGCACTTGTTCTTCACTATCATCCTTATCTTCTACTCATAATTTTATTTAATTAGCACTTATTGTTCACTATCATCCTTATCTTCTACTCATAATTTTCTCTTCTACTCATAATTTTATTTAATTAAAACTAATTATATAAATRAGCTTGGAAACAAAATTCCATCATCAACTTTTCCAACATTTTGACATCAATTTAAGCRACATGTCGTGTTATCGTGTTATAATTGTATGTACTATGGCATAATCTTTAATATCTAATATTCTAATTACATGTATCTAATATTCTAATTATRTCAAGTTACCAAGTGACTTTCTTCATRCATTTGAGTTGCATCTATCATCATTTGTTTACCAATTGCTATGATTAACTTTCATCATAACCCCAATAAAACCCAATCCTTCAAATGAGCAAAGGTACCTTTTATGCACTGATCACATACTCTGGAACGGTTGCAGATTACCTCATTTGAAGTGTGTTCAGTGGTTGAAATGCTTATTTTTTGGTGGTTTGGTGGTATTGCTATAAACTAGGAAAGAAAGGCCAACATGGCTTCCAAAATTTTGCTTCTGTCTATGGTTATACTATGTAAACTGTCTTCAGATGTAAGCAATTTATCACTGTTATGACCACCATTTTGTAACCTTTTTAATAGAAAAAAAAGGCATTCCTTCCATGATTAAGAGACACGTGGACAAAGAAAAAGGTGGGTTTATTTAGGAACAAAAGCTTTAAAAAATAGTTAAATAATATAAGATTAAATAGAAACATTGATTCAGCAGAAAAAATAAAGTCCACTTTAACAAAGAAAAAGGAGCATTGACAGATCGATCGTTTCAATTTATATTATCATCATCATGGTGTATATGCTTAGAAAATGAAAACTTCCATATTAAAAGATTTAACAGAATTCCAATATGGAAAGAAATCCACACAACAAGGATAAGTTTGAATTGAAGGACAACAAAATGACTTACACTGGAGAGGGGCAGTGATGTTATTTTTTTTTTTCCAATCCAAACTTCCCAATTTTATAGCCAGAGTGGGGTCAATCTGCTTTTGGAGGTCCTTACATGCAGAATATGCGCTAATTATTATCAGATACCTCTAGGCTTGCACCCACAAAGCCAGCTTGGCAAATAAAAACAATGAATGCAAATGCAAGGATCTGTCTTATCAAAAAAACAAAGAAAACTACAGAGTTACAAGAATAACAGAAAAAGGGAGCTACTGTGTGACCTGTAGCAGGTAAGAACATTGATGAGTTTGGAATCTCTGCAAGCTATGACCGCATCCCATGTTCCATGTTCATGATGAGACCCACTTCATGATGAACCCATAATACACACAGATCCACAGACACCATGAATTTGAATGATCAAAAGAAGCTCTGGATTGTTAGTTGATGATGATGATGCAGCTGCTGCTATCAATTAAATACAGCAAATACTTATAATAATACCAATACTAATAATAACCCCATAATTGCTGATCTCTCATCATCAATCTTCTGTTCTGCAACTGCAATTGCCATTACAAAATAGTAACGCTTGTCTTGGCATCCCTCTTCTTCGTTCGGAGACATGAGGAGGAGGAATTTGGCTTGGGCTTGGGCTTGCAGGACGAGGAAGAGGAAGAACTTGGCTTGGGTACTCGGTGCTCAATTCTTTTACTGCCAGGCTTCTTTTCTTGGAGTAATTCCCCCCTTTTTCTGCTACTGCTTTGTGGGTACAGAATATCGTTCTCCAGAATCATCTCCAGCGACGGTTCCCAAATTCTGCTGCGCTTCATCACACCGCCACGGATCGATCCCGCTAACCCTAACCCTACCCCTTCTGGGGATACTTTACACGAGTGGGCAATGCAAGAAGTGAAGAATAAGAGCCCGTATTGGCGGCGTTTCCCCATCCATATTGACGGCCCACATTTGGCCCTTCTCTCTTGTTCTTGTTCTTGTTCTTGATTATCCCTGAGAAAGCAGGCGCAGGGAGGTGGAAGAGGCGGGGCAGAGGCGGAGGAGGAGGGGAAGAGGCGGGGCAGAGGAAGGAGAAGGTATATGCCGCCGCTCTCGAGCTGAGCTTCCAGGGGCATTATGGAGGCTCTGAATCTGCTTCTTCTGGTAATGGCCTCTCTTACATAATGGTGTGGATGCAGGCGGAGCAGATCTCCAACGCTCATGGGCAGCTCCAACTGCCTCACTTGCCCGTCTGGTTGGATCACACGGACCTTTTCACAACGCCCACACATTCTCATTTTCATTTTCATCCTCATCCCCATCACCATTAGAATCTGAGAGAAACCCAGTTCAGAGCAGCACACCCACCATTAGCATTTACAGCCCAAGAAGGCGAAGCAGAGAAGTGTTAAAATCCAACAAACTATGCAGAGTGACCTCAGAGGCATTCAATCTCAATGAAGTCATCAGAGCACATGAGCTTTGGTGGCCTGAACAAACACCAAAATGAAAATCACTATAATAAATTGTTCGATGCTATCTCTGACCCCGCTTTGGTGGCCCGAGCAAACACCAAAATGACAATCACAATAATAAATTGTTCCACGCCATCCCTTACCCCACAACGTCACTGTCTCCTTTCTCCATCAAACCTTTTACTGCGCTGTTCATGCTGTGTGTGGTTCGTAACTCTCTCCGGAAAAAGTTGGAAATATTATATTTTAAAAATAAATTAAAAATTAAAGTTCGTTTGAGTAGATTTTACTGTTCATTAATATACTGCATTTAAAACAAAATGTTGAAAATGAATTAAAAGTTTATCCTTATTGGAATTTGGATGTAAAATGGAAGAGCAAGTTGGTTCCAACTTTTACCACAAGTAGGAGAGGTTTTACCTCTATGTCCTCTACCCTCCACATCAAAGAAGTGATCGTAAAGTCTATGCACATGTAGAGCAAGGAACAAGTAGTGAGGTGTGGAGATGCCTCTACCCTTCGCATCATGAAGTGATGGTGGGGACTATTATCAAAAAATCTAACATCCTTGTGCAAATCCTTTCAAAGGGGCAAGATAAGTGCAACATTGAAAGTGTTGTCATTTTTACCTTAGCAAATCACTTCCTTTGTTTTAGCAAAGGGTGAATACAACACAAGGGAGACTTCCCTAGCAACCTCAAGGAATCCTATAGCAAGAAGGGATCAAGTCTACAGCTTCCTCTATTGGTTACTCAAACATACCACCACTAGCCTGTCAAGGTAATCAAGGTAAGTACAATGTGGTTTGATGATGCAATTTCCATATTTATATATGTGAAGTGTCTTGGACAATTAGTGATATTATGCAAGTCAAAATAAGTCAAAGAGATATCCCAAACACTATAAACCAAGAGAAAAGCTATGGATGTTATAAAACATGTACTAAAGATTATTTCTTCAACAATATGTCAAGTATAACAACAAAAATAAATTAGGCCCTTGAAACAGGTTAAGCATGCAATAAAATTAGGCTGACAATGCAAGCCAAACTATGGTTTATATAACAAATACTTGCTAAAATGAAAGATGGCAGACAACAACCCTAAAATATCTAAGACGTCAAGCCCTAGAGGGATGAAAATTACAACATCAATGTAATAGATGATGTCAAGATATATCTCAAGGTGAAACATGCCAATAAAAACCTAGACATCAAGCACATTTATGGCTGAAAATTGAGGAAAAATTGCAGCAAACCCTAATCTAACCCTAGGAAAACAAGGAAGAGGTGATTTAGGGTTTAGAACTTGCTAGAAAAGAGAAATATTGGTGTCGTTTTACTCCTCTTGGGCATATTGAGTCTAGATATGAACTTTCTTGGGAGATAAATGAAAGATTTGGGTAAACCCTAAAGTAGTCCAGTACAAACCTTAAGGATTAGCCAATATAATGAAGGCTAGGGTAGTCCACTACAAACCCTAGAAATCTATCCTGTAGGAAAATAACTAGGGTAGTCCACTACAAACCCTAGAAATATATCCTGTAGGAAAATAACTAGGGTAGTCCACTACAAACCCTAGAAAATTTCCCTATGTCCTTAAACAAGATTTAAGCAATGATAACAAGGGAAGGTAGTCCACTACAAACCTTTCTAGGGTTTCAAGATAAGATTTGTTTAAGAGAAATACAAGGTAACATGCACTATCACCACTTTGATAAACATATTAATGCTTAATACATTCAAGAAATAAACCAACAAATATTTAGAAAGAGCACTTACTAGGTAAATCAATGATCATCCATGAATCCCTAACCATGAAAATCATCCATATAAACTTGAAAAACATCCAAATATCATCTCTCAAAGAAGGCACATAATTCATCCATGGTGAAAGAGAAAGATAGAAGAGACAAGTAGTAGTAATCTCTATCAGTTGTTATGATTTACAATGAGGCAACACTCACTATATATATGACGAAATCAAGTTCTCCACTGAGTCTCTGACAAGCCCCTAAAACATAAAAATCCATGATACAAGGTGGATATAGGTCTTAGGACGACTCCTCAAAAATGCCTTTAAGATAAGATACAATGTTAAAACATGACAATATCCTCCTAAAAATCCACATTTATGAGTGTAGAGGGCTCATAGAAGGTCACTTCATCCTCTAATGGGTTACAAAGGCTCCAAAGGTCATGTCTCTTCCCAAAAGGTGAAAGGCATCATCAAAGGTCATGCCTCCTCATCAAGGAAATCACATTTCACCATCCCCAAGGTGCCAACTCATTATTCAAATGCTAGGTTGGCTCAAGCAAATGTCACATCATCCTAAAGCATGACATCATCTCCGAATATGCAACATCCTCAAGCTAGGGTATGATGTCATCAAGGGAAAAGGATCTAGGACCTCTTCCAAGAGGTGTACTATCATCAATGTATGCTATGTCATCAAACCAAGCCTCAACACTCATCATCAAGCATGCAATGACCTCCATACAAAGTGCAACGTCATCATGAAGTGTGGGAGAAGCATCATGAATGTCCTCCAAAGGACCATCTCAAGGAGTGCATCATCATCAAGGAAGGGCTCAAAGAATCAAGTGAGACCAACCATCATAGATACAAGAGTCATTAGAATCATAAAAAGCGAGTCATAATTTAATGAAAAAACCACGTAAGTAATTCACATTAGGTATATTTTTCAAACTTCACATTAGCTTATGACTTTATGCAATTTACCAAGTTTACGTATGGTAGGACCATCATAGAACCATGTTAGGTGTGCCAGTACCCAAGTAGAGGAGTATTTCCTGAGAAACCCATCAAAGTGTAAGTGTGAGTGAGTGGTATGACTTGGGGTTTACTTCACGGTCATGGTATCATTGGCATGCAATGCCATGTGTGATGTCCATCTCCATGAGCACCTTTGCAGAGGGAGCATTTGGTGCATTGAGTTACCCTTTCCTCAACATTGTTTCTTTCCACCCCTATCTTTTGTTTTGATATTCATTAATTTCTTTGTGAGCCCCTTTTTAGGTTTATGAATTTATTCATTGGGATTCAATTAAGTCCTTTTCTTTTGATATGAATTCAATGCATTAGGACTTGGGATGATGAACCCATAGTGAGGGGGTAGAGCTCAAGCTATCTTGGATTTTTTATTCATCATTCATATCCCTTCATCTCCTAGGGTTAGGTTTTTGGATGTCTAGGGATGTCTGGGGGTGGAAGGCAGTGGATTTAGTGAGCTTGGTATCCAGCAGTGACCAAAGGCTCGACCAGAATGTGTTCAGGAACCGACTATCACGGTTTGAGATAATGGTTTGTGGGATCCCAAAATGTACCCATACTCATTCAAAGAAGAGCTTGGCAGTGGGTTTTGCTATGATGTTCTTCTTGCAGGCAACTAGAATCGTCATCTTGGAAAAGCGATCAACAACCACAAAAACACAGTCATTTCCCCTCTTGGTGGACAGGATGCCTGACATGTAGTCCATTGAGATGGATTCCCACATCCTGTCAGGAGTAGGCAGAGGGGTGTATAGGCCCTTTTTCTTAGTGGTTGGTTTGGCAATAACATAGGTGGTTCAAGACCTGATATACTTGTCAACATCCTATCGAAGTTTCGGCTAGTAGAAATGTTTTTGCAGCACTTCCACTGTCTTTTCGACACCGAAGTGTCTTTCCACTCAATTATAGTGAGATTCTCAAATCAGCTTCACACGCTCTCTTGATGGAACACAAAGATGGTGATGCAGGAGCATCATTGGCAAGTGCATAGAGGCAGGACCACTCAACATGTGAGAATTATTCCAGAACCTCAATGCTGGCATTCCATCGGGTTTTTCGAGGCACACATGAACTCAGCGTCAGAAAAAATTTGAGACATGCTTGAATGCCAACTTTGGATTGAGACTAGTCTAAGATAGCCAGTATATTAAGTTTTAGAGTAGATAAGTAGGCAGGGGAAACCCTAAATATCCCTTGGAGTTAAATAGAGGTTTGGTATGCCCAGATGGGGTTAGCTGCAATACAAAGGGAAGTTAGTTGTAAGAGAACGACAAGTTGGCATAAGATTTCAAGCTTTCAAAGCTGTTGTAATTTGAAGATGTTTTGTAGCCATTTTCATTTGTGAATATAACAGAGAAGAATTGATTCAATGCATGTGTGAACATTGTTTTGCAATTCCCTGTTATTGTGTTTTTATGAATGAGTGAATCTCGTTATGGGTGGATGGAACTATAAATGTTAAGTTTTCAGTTTCAATTGTTTCTCTTCATTTGAAGCTCCGCAAGGGGTGCATTAAGCCAAAGTAGAACTCCAGGAGATCGGGAGGAATTTCTCTGTAAGAAATTCCTTGGATCTGAGTTATCGAGATCCCTTAGATGCAAGGAGTGTGCGGGAAATCGAAGTCGACACAACACAAAGCTCAGGAGGAATAACACATCAGATAAGTGTTACGAGATCCAGGAATCCCAAATCTTAGGAGAGGCAAAGGTCGAAACCTTCGGAGACTTAGAAAATCATCTAAGTCTGAAAGATCAAAGTTCAGGAGAGTCGACGCCAAGATATTTGGCCAGGGTTAGTCGAGGACCTGAATGGATGACAGATAGCCTTTGAGGAGGAAGTGCCTATAGCCATAAGTCATTGGAGCAAGTGAAGTCGTGTGGAGGATAACGACAAGAGTTATTCAACTCTCAAAGATCAGGAGGGATAAGAGTCATTCATCTAGGACAGATCTGGACCGTTGGTCCATTTCATGAATCGGGTATTGGGAGTTGGGAGGACATAAGTCCTTGACTTCCAAAACATTGAATCGCGAAATTGCGAAAGGATTTGGACCGTTAGACCTTGAGGGTTGAGGACCGCCAATTTTTTTCGTGAATCGGGTATCGGGAGTTGGGACGACATAAGTCCTTGACTTCTAAAATGTCAAATCGTGAAATCCCAAAATATTTGGGAGATGGGACCCAGTTCCTAGTGAAAGGTCATGTCGGGTGCATAGGAGCGAGGGCTAGTGCTTGCTAGGCCCCTAGACGAGTTTTGGGGTTTCGAGACTTGGAGGAGTCAAACACCTTGCATCACAAAGTCCTGACATTGCGAATCGTGATGCGTCTTTGTGATAAAGCCAGTGGTCATGAGTGTGTGTTCACACAAGCAGAGGAAGGGGAGGATCTAACCTCCGTTAGGCCTCATCGGGATTTCAAGACTTTGAGGAGTCGAGGAGTTGTTGCACCGGAAACCCCAAAGTTGTGAAACGCGACGTGCCTTTTGGGCTAAGTTCGTGGTCAAGCCTGCGGTCATGTGGAGTGGAGGCTCGTGCCTAGTGCTGGTTTGTGCGGGAAAAACATAGACAAGGACATGTGGATTTAGTGTTAAAGGTTCCAGTTCAGAACTAGGAGAGCCATTTTGGCTCCTAAGTCAAAGATCCTGACCGGGAGGTCGTGCAGCCCTTAGGAGAGATAGGGGGTTTGCATCAGGTGGTATCAGAGCCTAATTTCTTCATTTGTAGACTTCAGGCGAACGAAAAAGAGAAAAGGAGGAGACAGAGAACTCGAAGTTGTACTCTGTGTGTGATAGACAATCATCACAATGTCTCTAAGGAGATGAGAAGAGTTACCTTTAGCCAACTGTGTTGTAGAGAGGGAGATGCGAGAACTTCTCGCAAGATTGGAGACAATGGAAGCAGCTCAGAGAAGAGCACATGATGCTAGAGACGTCAGAGATGCAGAAAGTGAAGAGGTTGAGGTTGAAGAAGTTGCAAGAAAAGATGCTACCGAAGAATGCTTGTTGAGAGCAGTTTCCAGATTGGGAAGCAGATCTAAGATAGAGGTTCCCATGTATAAGGGAAATCTAGATGCTGAAGAACTGTTGGATTGGATAAGATCCATGGAAAAACATTTCAACTATGAAGACGCCGATGAAGAGAAGAAGGTGAAACAAGAAGTCACCAGGCTAAAAGGGCATGCAACACTATTGTGGGATGAACTGTAGGCTGAGAGAAGAAGTAAAGGCAAACATAGGATAAAGAGTTGGGACATAATGGTAGCCAAGTTGAAGGCTAAGTTCATACCCAAGGACTATCAGATCAACCTGTTCAGAAAATTACAGAACCTGAGACAGAAGGGGATGATGGTTAAGGAGTACACCAAGGAGTTCTATTGGTTGAACATCAGAAATACACAAAGGGAGAGAGATGAAGAAAAAGTTGTCAGATATATATATGGATTGAGATATGAAATCCAGGATGAGCTCAACATGATGTCAGTTAGAACCGTGGAGGATGCTTATTAGTTTGCACTGAAGGCAGAAGAGAAGTTGGCTAGAAAATAAAACCAACGAGGAAGAGGTAAGAGTCTAGCCCCAACCAAAAACAAGGGGGTTACCCATGATAGAGCGCACAAGTCTAAGGAAGAGGCTGGGAAACCACACAGTCACTCAGAACGAGGAGGAAGTTCCAGGGGAAGACAAGATGGTGGAAGAAACCCTTCTAGAGGAAGAGGAAGAGGAGGAATAAGGTGCTATGCCTATGGAAATATAGGACACATGTCTTGGGAATGCCCTGAGAAAAAGAAGGAAGGAGGAGGTGAAGCTCACATTTAAGAAGAACAACGAAGAGATGTTGAAGCAAAAAGAGTAGAGGATGGAAGGTCCCTGATGTTGAGGAAGGTTCTCTTAAAACCAGAGGCAAAAATTGAGAAGCTAGTGTAGAGAAATAGTCTCTTCAGGATAGCCTGCAAGACTAAGGACAAAGTATGCAAGGTGATCATTGACAGTGGGAGAACTAACAACCTAGTATCCACAAAGATGGTGGAGAAATTGGATTTGAAGACAACTGCACACCCAAAGCCATACAAGGTCTCATGGTTGCAAAAAGGACACCAGGTAACAATTACTAAACAATGCCTGATTGAAATTAAGATAAGAGGTTATAAATATTAAATCCTATGTGATGTAATTCCCATGGACGTATGCCATATTCTGTTGGGAAGACCGTGACAGTTTGACAGAAATGTCATTCATGATGGGAGGAAAAATACATATACATTGGAGAAGAATGGTAGAACACATATGTTGTTGCCAATAGAAGAGAATAAAGTGAAAGAGGAAGCCAACACCAGCATACTTCTCATGAGTGGGAAGGAACTCCTGAAAGAGGTCAAGGAAGAACAGGAGATGCAGTTTGTTGTGGTAAGGAAACCTAAATTTATCCTTACAAGTACATCAATGGATGATTTTCCCGAGGAAGTTCAGGATCTATTGGATAATTTTGCTGATATAGTGGTGGATGAGATGCCAAACTCATTATGACCCATTAGGAGTATCAGTCGTCATATCGACTTGATACCAGGAGCAAGTCTTCTGAACAAAGAAACATACAGGTTAACACCTTGAGAGAATGAGGAGGTGAAGAGCCAAGTACAAGATTTTCTAGACAAGGGTTTGGTTAGAGAGAGTTTGAGCCCATGCGCAGTACCAACCATGTTGATCCCAAAGAAGGATGGAAGATGGAGAATGTGTACAGAATCGAGAGCCATTAACAATATCACCATCAGGTATAGATTTCCTTTACCAAGAATGGATGATTTAATGGATTGCTTAAGTGGAACAAACTTCTTCTCTAAGATAGATTTGAAAAGTGAATATCACCAGATCAGGATGAGAGAAGGTGATGAATGGAAAACAACCTTTAAAACAATTGAAGGTCTGTATGAGTGGCTTGTTATTCCATTTGGCTTAACAAATTCCCTGAGCACTTTTATGAGGCTGATGAACGAAATTCTGAAAGATTTCATTGGCGAATTTGTAGTTGTATATCTGGATGATATACTGATATTTAGTAGGACTAAAGAGGAGCATTTGAGGCACCTAACATTAGTGATGAGGAGGCTACAATAGGAGAAGTTGTTGATAAATATGAAGAAGTCCTCTTTTATGAAGACATAACTCATTTACTTGGGTTTTGTGATCTCTTCAAATGAATTGAAGATGGATCTAGAGAAGGTGAAAGCGATCAGAGAATGGTCGTCACCAAGAAGCATGTTTGAGGTAAGGAGCTTTCATGGATTAGCAAGTTTCTATAGGAAGTTCATTAGAGATTTCAATGGAATTTGTGCGCCAATGATGGATACAGTGAAGAAGAAGCACAAGTCATTTAGATGGACAAAGGAAGCCAATAGGAGCTTCAATATACTGAAGGAGAAGATAACATAACGACTGATTCTTGTCTTGTCGAATTTTGAAAAGACATTTTAGGTAAGATGTGACGCAAGTGAAGTTGCAATAGGAGCAGTTTTGAGTCAGGATAATCAACATGTTGCCTATTTCAGTGAGAAGCTGAATGAGACCAAGAGAAAATACTCCACGTATGATAAAGAATTCTATGCCGCAATTCAAGCCTTGAAGAAGTGGAGACATTATATTGTCCCACATGAATTTGTCTTGTACAATGATAATTAAGCTTTACGATTCATAGCTAGACAGGAAAAGTTGAATCAGAGGCATGCGAAATGGGTTGAGTTTATGCAGAGTTTTACTTTTGTCATAAAACATATTGCTGGGAATGCTAACAAGGTTGTTGATGCATTAAGTAGGAGATGTTTGATTCTGCAGGAATTCCAGGTGAAGAAGACCTTGGGGTTTAAACACCTTAAGGATATGTATTGTGATGATACAAACTTCAAGGAAGCATATGAAGCATGTACAAACCCTGTGTTGAGAGATAGAAGTTAGTGGACAGAGTAGATGATTCAGGAAGGACTGTTGTTCAGAGGAAATCAGTTGTGCATACCAAAATGCTCAATGAGGGATAATCTTATGATGGAGAAACATAGTGGAGGATTGGATGGACATTTCAGCCATGACAAAACGTTTTCACAGTTGAGCAGTTCATACTATTGGCTAGGTATGAGAACATAGGTGATAAAATTTGTGAACAGATGTAGAATCTACCAACATGCAAAGGGAAAAAGATAGAACACTGGATTGTATCAACCATTGTCGATACTAGAGAGGCCTTGGGATGCAATACACATGGATTTTGTGTTGGGATTGCCAAGAATGAAAAGAGCATTTGATTCCATATTTTTGGTTGTGGATAGATTTTCAAATATGGCACATTTTATCCCATGCTAGAAGACCAGTGATGTGACACATGTTGCAAAACTATTTTTCAAGGAAGTTGTAAGACTTCACGGCCTACCCAGAAGCATTTTCTCAAACAGAGACACAAAATTTGTTGGTCACTTTTGGAGGACATTGTGGAAGAAATTGGGGACAGATTTTTCCTTCAGCTCAACTTATTACCCTCAGATGAATGGGCAAATTGAGGTGGTAAAAAAAAGTTTAGGAAATTTATCGAGGAGTTTAGTCACTGAGCATCATGATTAGTGGGATCAGATTATGCCACAAGTAGAATTTGCATACAATGACTCACCAAACAGGAGCATTGTAAAGAGCCCATTCCAAATACTATATGGAATGCAAACAAGGGGAGTATCTGAGTTGAGAGACTTGGAACAGGGCGAGATCAAGAGCACGGGAGAAAAATATTTTGCTTTTGAAATGCAGAAACTCCATAGCCAGATCAGAGGACAGTTGCAGAGTTCTAACCAGAAATACAAGGACAAAAATGATCAACACTGCAGGGAACTTCAATTTGAAGTAGGGGATCAGGTTTCGACACACCTCAGGAAGGAAAGTTTCCCTAGGGGAACATATAACAAGTTAAAGATGAAGAAGATAGGACCATGTAAGATCTTGAGGAAGTTTGATGCAAACACCTATGAGATTGAGCTGCCAGATTGTGTGGGCATATCACCCATATTCAATGTTTCAGACCTATATCCTTATAGGAAAGATGACACAGAGGGATTAGAAGATCAAGAAAATATTCAGTGGGAGAAACAAATTCCTGTAGCAGAAAAACCACAGATGGAGAAAATTGTTGATTAGAGGATTGACAAGAAGACCAAAAGAAAAACCTATTTTGAATATCTGGTCAAATGGAAGGGACACCCAGTAGAACATGCCAGTTGGGAAAATGAAGTTGTTATCTAGAAGTAGGGAAAGTCGGTGCAGGAGCTCATGGATAGGAGTCCATGAATTTTTGTCAAGGAGAGTATGATGCAGGAGCATTGTTGGCAAGTGCGCAGAGGCAGGATCACTCAGCACGTGAGATTTCTTCTAGAACCTCAACGCTGGCATTCCAACGGGTTTTTCAAGGCACGCCTGAACTCGGTGCTGGAAAAAATTTGAGACACGCTTGAACGTCGGCTCTGGATTGGGACTGGTCTAAGATAGCCAGTAGATTAAGTTTTAGAGTAGATAAGTAGGCAGGGGAAACCCTAAAAATCCCTCGGAGTTAAATAGAGGTTTGGTATGCCCAGATGAGGTTAGTTGCAATATAGAGGGAAGTTAGTTGTAAGAGAATGCCAAGTTGGCATAATATTTCAAGCTTTCCAAGCTGTTGTAATTTGAAGATGTTTTGTAGCCATTTTCATTTTTGAATATAACAGAGAAGAATTGATTCAATGCATACGTGAACATTGTTTTGCAATTCCCTGTTATTGTGTTTTTATGAATGAGTGAATCTCGTTATGGGTGGATGGAACTGTAAATGTTAAGTTTTCAGTTTCAATTGTTTCTCTTCATTTGAAGCTCTGCAAGGGGTGCATTGAGCCAAAGGAGAATGCCAGGAGATCGGGAGGAATTTCTCTGTAACAAATCCCTTGGATCTGAGTTATTGAGATCCCTTAGAGGCAAGGAGTGCGCAGAAAATTGAAGTCAACACAAGACAAAGATCATGAGGAATAATACATCAAATAAGTGTTAGTGAGATCCAGGAATCCCAAATCTCAGGAGAGGTGAAGGTCAAAACCTTCAGAGACTTAGAAAATCATCTAAGTCTGAAAGATCAAAGTTCAGGAGAGTTGGCACCAAGATATTTGGCCAGGGTTAGTCGAGGACCTGAACGAACGGTGGTGAGCCTTCGAGGAGGACGTTCCAATAACCTTAAGCCGTTGGATCAAGTGAAGCTGTGTGGAGGATAATGGTGAGAGTTATTCAACTCTCAAAGCTCAGGAGGGATAAGAGTCATTGATCTAGGAAATATCTAGACCATTGGTCCATTTTGTGAATCGGGTATCGAGAGTTGGGAGGACATAAGTCCTTGAATTCCAAAACACTGAATCATGAAATTGTGAAAGGATTTGGACAATTAGACCATGAGGGATGAGGACCGTCTATTTATTTCGTGAATCGGGTATCAGAAGTTGGGAGGATATAATTCCTTGAATTCCAAAATGTCGAATCGCGAAATCCTGAAATATTTGGGAGCTGGGGACCTAGTTCCCAGTGAAAGGTCACGCCGGGTGCATAGGA
>JASDQU010736401.1:306032-334469 GCA_032191745.1 Picea mariana | reverse complement strand
GCAACAACAGTTTGTATTAAAGCATAGGTTCACGGTATCACATAATTTGGCAATAACAATAGTAATAGCAATAGTAGTAACAGTAACCCATTCTCATCAATGAACACGGGGTTTAATTGTAGTCTTATTGTTCATAACAGTCGAAAATAAAGATGCATGGAAACGAACGGATCCCTCATCTGGGAATAATCTTGGAATCAATTAAAAACGTATCTCACAACTTCGTGACATGTAGTGTCACGAAGTGTGTAGGATGAAGAACAATCGATCCAGGTTGATCATTATACTCTCGAGCACTCTGTGGCGATGAATCCAGCTGGCCTGTGAACCTTCCTGCTCTTCATTCGAACCATAATGCACATCATCATGCACAGATCTTGAACGGCTCCACTGGTACCTCCATGGGTGCGAGTTGGTACCTGGTACCGGCATCCTGTTCCAAGAATAGCAATGGTACCTAACCTAGGCGATATCAGTCTCATTATCAAATTAAAGTATTAAAATGCATAAAAATGGTTTGAAATGCAAAGATACCTTAGGTGACCCTTTTGAATGATAAAGAGGTGTTGATTATGTCAAAATGAGGTCAAAAGAGTGGTATTGGCATATAATTGGAGGTCTATGGTATATAGTATAGGCAAAGAGCATGGTCAAAACCGTGGACCAACAGTTACCAAATGCACGGAACAAAGAAAATGGTGTTGAACCTACTGGCATATTATGCAAAGGTGGTCCTTGACTCCTTTCTCCAAGTAAACTATGGTGTGCAGGTGGTCCTTGACTCCTTGCTCCAAGTAAACTATGGTGTGCAGGTGGCCCAGTGGATTGTTGATGCGTGCCACCGAGCGAAGGGGACGAAGGAGGTATATGACCTCCCCCGTAAGGGAAAGCATTAAAAGGAGAAGGAGTGGCCCCCATGAGGCCTTACAGAGGAGTGTTAGAGCTCCCTACCCCCAGACCTGAAGTCTGTGAAGTGGAGTAGGAAAGCACAGGACTTGTACCTGAACTAGGCATCCCATATGAGAATGGAGGGCCTGTCACACTTGGTGGGAAAGGGGTTGTGGCCACTGCCATAGATGAGATTGGACCACTGTTGGAGGTAGAGGTGGCCGAGACCATGGTGCCTCAGACAGGTGACGGTGGGTTAGGAGGTGGAAACTCTCTTGTGGTGACAACCATAGTGGGAATTGAAGAATTCCCAGAAGGAGTAACAACATTTGCTTCCATTACTGTGTGCAACATTATCTAGCACTCGTAAGGGTGAATCGGTATGATGTTGTGCGCCAAAATATCATTGGGTGAGGTTTTAGGTGGACCAAGAGCTTTTGTGCCAAATTCTAAAACAGTCAATTCCTTTGGATGTTGGTCGGGCACAATTTCTTGTGACCCGATCGCTTCAAAAGACCCTTGTTGGTCTAGCTTTCGCCTTAGTGGTGGCAGGGGTGGCTCAAATGTAACTGGTGATAGGCCCTGAAGCCTTCATGACTGGAGGAGCTCATGATCCTCCACTATGTGAGAAGATCAAATACACTCTAGGGAAATCTAACCGTTCAAAAAACAACACACACTAAAAAGCCCCTACAAGATAAGACAAGAAAACACTAAACTAATTGGAAGAACAGTTACAACAACCAACACTAGAGAAAATTACCGGTGCAAGTGCAACTCGAACATGGAAGCACCCTCCATGTATACTTTGCAAAGAGTGGCCTGATGTCTGTCCTAGGTACCGTGGTATACCCCCGCAGTCACCTGTGTATGTCCCTAAAAAGATAGGCAACTAGGTTGCCAGCGCCCGAACAGTCACCAGGCAGGTACAGTCGAAAGTCGGCTAGAACACAATGAGCAGGGTATCGAGCCTAAAACCTGTCAAGGGTATCAAAATCAAATGGTATGGAAGACAACTGAGGACCTCGAACGGATTCGATACCCACAAAGCCCCGTGGAAAATGAAATCGATGGAATCCCAAAACAAGCCCTCTATATGTGTTCTCCACTACGATTGGTCCAGCTTTGGAGGGCCGCAACCTTTCTACACGTGACCTCATGTTTATCCCTATGTTAGAGGGGGGTCCCAGATAACTTTTACGATAATGGACTTTGACACTCACTAACTCAGATTCCAATGTTTGATTTTAATGGCCTTGAAGAGTTTCCTCTCCAACCTAATTCAAGGCCCTAACCCTAAACTAGTTGGTTGACCCTACAAACATAAGAATTCTAATAAATTTTAGATTTAGCATTAATTTTATGGCTTGTCTTACGTCAAAGGCTATGGAAGTGAAACTAGTGATGTTTGAAAGATGAAAGTAAAATAAATAGAAAGCTTGGAAACAAAAACTTTTCTTTGAACAACTTTTCAAACTTTAAAATTTTTCTAAGATCTTTGAACAACAAACTCAAAGCAAGATTTCACTCGACTACGAGTTACTTCTGATCTAAGTAAAATGTCAAGAAATTATGAAAGAAAAGACTTTTCCCTGGTTACTAATGCAAAACAACACTTTTTAACCAATCAAAGAAAGAAAAGTTTTTTTTTTTATTTGAATGCTCATAAAGAAAAAAAAGAAAAATACCAACAAGTCAAAACCAAGAAAAAAATCCTGGCCTAAGCACAGATCGCAAAGAGTCACGTCAAAAATCACACACAAGCGAATTTTAAAAAATGGACTCTCACACTTGTCTAAAAACCCTATAACAGAAAATTTTGAGGAAAAAATTCTAAATGAAAAGGAAATTTATTGATGTGATCAAACCTAAGTTACTGATTGCTATGACAGAGACCCAAAAACTTGATAGGTATATATCTTGTCAAAGTAAAGGATGACTGCCTCACCTCCAACAAAACTTCTCTTCAAGAACACCACTGACAGTTCAACAGCAAGCGTGTGCACGTGAGCTGCACAAAGTTAGAGGGTGTGTACACGCATGCTGGCCTTATACAGGCCACGTGTATCCCTAACTCTGAGACAAAAACAAAAATCCAAGCAAGCCAGCCTAGCTAGAGATTACTGGTACTGAAAACCAGAATCTCTTGAAGACTCAGCCACTTACTTTAACAAAAAAAGAAAACAAATCAAGGAAAAATTCATAGAACAAACCAATCTAAGGTGAAACCTAAGCTACAAACTGCAAGCAACAAAGACTAGAAAGAGTTCCAGAAAACCCTTGAGAAGGACTACCTCTGACAGGGAAGAGGATGACTGCCTCTTTAAAAGCAATTTTCTAGAATCTACACGTGACTGTCACTTCCTCAGCTAGCATGTACACGCGGGATGCGAGAATGCAGGGCGTGGGTACATGTTTGAAAACCTTATATAGGCTGCGTGTACCTCTTTGGTTCTTGAAAAAAATTACAGTCAAGAAAAGAAACAGAGATAACTGGTATGGAAGATGAGAATCTTTGTTAGCTCAGACTTTTGTAGAAACTTTAAAAATAGGAAAATGAAACCAATTCTTAAAAATAGCCAAAAATATCCCAGGAACCCTAGAGACTTCCCTAGTATGGTCACCAATTCTGTTGTGAGTAGGAAATCCCTCTATGGACTAGCACTTAGGGTTAGATTATGCATGCATAAAAGACCTAAAGATCTCTACTTTCTACCATCGTCCCAGACCTAATCCCCATTATTCTTAAGAAAATACATAGTTAAATGAGCATACCTTATTACGGGCGTTTGATGTAGATCCCTCCTTATGCTTGATCATTTTTTGATTGCAGCTCTCCTCCCAAGTCTGACCTGCATTCACATAAAACAAACAACAAACTCCACATGCATTTGATCTATAGATTAATGGGTTAGAGATTTCAATAAACAAGTATACAATAAATCATAAAAACCTCATATGGTGGGACAGGAAAAGTATCTCTTTATTATTAACTTCAACAAATCAACTTACAATGATGAAGCCGACCGTTGCTCCATGAACCTGGTCCTGGGCTCCTCTTCTACTATCCTCCAACTTCTTTTCTCTATATCTCTTTGCACAAGGAAGGCTAAAGGGTTGGGACAAAGGGAATATGCAATTGGGTATAGTCTCTTTACTATGATTCTCCTCCTCCAAATGGGACCCCTAACCCTTCTTTTATAGGCTAGAAGAAGTTAGGTATTTTGGCGAACCCTCAGCCATGCATGGCCGAAAGGTTCAGTTAACTCACCCAAAGCTATGTGTTCCATCGACAAATTTCCTTTTTTCATGCTTTTGTAGGTACATGTGGGTTGTTTTGGGTCAGTGAGCATGTACATGCATGCAGTAATAGAGCAGGGCACGTGGGCATTTATAACTTTTTTTTTAAGAAGAGTTGTTCACAAGTGTTTTGGCAAAGAAGGAATCTGAGATGGCCTGATGCCAGGTAAGCTTGTATGGTGCAAATTAGGGTTATAACAGGAAGAAAGCCAAGCAGTTTTTGAAAACATCACAAGTCACTCTTATGGTCGCCCTTGAACACAACACTTTGTCTTTGCATATATTTTAATCCGCTGAACCTCTGCATTGAACCAATCCTCTGAGTTTCTTTACTCCTTTGGGTCACCTGAGGAAAGTCATAGTATCCACTATATTATCATGTTTTGGTCCATGTCGTGTTTGTTCTATTGTGCCTCAGTGTTCAAGGAGAGTATCTTCCTCAAGAGTCAACCATAAAAAATTTCTTGTTTCAATACCCGTGTCAGTCCATGTTCATTTTATCCACCAATTTACATCTCTGTGTCAGTTTCATGTCATTGATGGAGGATACATAAAGGCCCTCCTTCGACGAGTTTGTTCTTGTCGACTTCATCACATTATCAAGGAATTAGACTTAGAAACCAGTTAGTACCTTGGGACCTGCATGCCTCAAATGGAAGGCCTCCTCACTTCTGACAGTTAGTTTACATCATTGACCTCTGATCGGATGATTCCATGGATGTTCAAATTCATCTCATCTATTCACATTCACTGGAATGTACTAGGGTACCTTGGGAATCATTGACATCAATGGTGAATTCCCTCACACTTCTTAACGGTTTACCTCATTGACCGGTAATCAAGTGGTTTCTTCCATGTTTGACATCAGGACATCTATTCACATGGTTAGATTTGTACTACATTAGGATCGGTAAGAATACCCTAGGTTAAGTAATCAAAATGATATGTACTTTACCCAGGTTGCGACGGAGTTTCTCTTGAATATTGACACATATATTGTCACACAGATCCACTTTGTATTGGTCTGTGGCGATGTCTTTTCGTCTCGTAGATCCACTGTGTATTTTTCATGGCTACGATCATTTCATGTCATCAAAGTATAGATCCACATTGTATCTTCAGTGGCTATACCTTTTTGTTAATACAATTATGGATCCACAGTGTATCTTATGGCGACCATACCTTGCAAGTATTTATCACCCAAGCATAGATATGCCTGACTTGGGCTTGAAAAATATCATAATATCTATAGGATGGTTGTGTCCAGCTTCTATTAGGTTCTCCGAGTCCATACCCTTGCTCGAAAAATTCTACAAAGGACTTCAGTCATCAATTTTCATCTTCTAACTTCGCACTTTGGGGGGAAATCTGTTACACATCAAAATTACTCACTTCAATGATGACCTACTGTCTTCATTACAAGTGTCGCAAGTGTCACACTTTGGCCACAAATGTTGCAAGTGTAACAAACATCATACTGTCATCTTGCCTATGTCTTGTCTCAAACAAAATTACAAAGAACACTTGAAGACACCCTCAGAGACTATTTAAAGAAGGAGAAATCATTTGACAAAGAGTACAAAGCCTTTTCCTTGAGAAAAAAACACTTAAAATGAATTTTGAAGGTAAATACTCCCTTACTCACTAGCAAGGAGTGCTAGCACTCCTTTCCCTCTTTTGGGGGAGCGTTGTAGCACTTTGTGCCCCATTCTGGGGGAGCACTAGGATTTTTTGAGGAAATCTTGGGTAGCGCTCCCCTACCCACTAGAAGGGAGTTCTAGTGCTCCTTTCCCTCCTTTGTGGGAGCGTTGTAGCACTCTTTGCACCATTATGGGAGAGTGTTATGATATTGAGAAAATTAGGGGAAGATCCCCCTTATCTCTAAAATCAGTTGGGTTCGAATCTGAGGTCAAGGATGGATCTTAGGGAGGATCCACAACTGATGGAGAAAGATCCTCAACCTATCCCAAGAATATCTAAGGCGGTTAGGCCTCTCCAAGCTTATATAAGGAGGCCTTCTCATGGTGAAGGAGATAGAGGTTTTAGAGATACCAAACTTACGATCTCATGAGAAGTGGTATTAGGGGACATGGAAGACATAAAACTTATGATCTCATAAGGGATAATAATTAGTGAAATCATAGTCATTTTGATTGTGGATCATTTGATCAAGGGGTTGGAGAAGCAAATCTCGAAGAGGCTATTGCAGCTTCATCAAAGATATGTAAGTATCTCTATTGAGTTCTCATTAATACTTATTCTTGTTCTGTTTCCTTCAAGATTGTGTATACCTACTTGAACTTGTCTTTAATGGATAGATATAGTTTCAAACTAATCGTAGTAGAATAGAAAGCATGCTTTTTCTTTGATTGGATTGCAAGACTTGTTGAAGATCTTGAGGATCAGAGCTCAACTTGGACTGGGTGAGGAAAAACATCATAAAAAAGGTACATCTTCTTCCTCTTATCTATGGATTAGCTTAGCTAGGTTTAAAGGGATGTCATTTACCAAAGTTATCACCTTTTTGTCTTGATCTTAGAGATTTAGAGTCCAAGAGGGAATCCATCTATCCGCAGGGGGATTTTCTTGTAACAATAATCTTTTGACATTTGTCCAATGCTCCTTTCTAGGTTTCAACATGTATCTTCTACACACTCCCACTGCAAGGGAAATGTTTGGTCAAGTGCAGAACATTGCATACATTATACTACCAACAACAATTTCATAGGGAACACATGCCATGTCCTCTATTTCTTCTTGTGTCTTTGGAAACTGTTCAACAATTAGCCTCGCTCCCATAGGAATTGGTACCTTCACCATTTTGCAATCCTGAATGTTGAAACGTTTCAAAATTGTTTCAATATACTTCATCTGGTTCAACCAGAGCTTTCTAGTTGATCGATCTCTCTTAATATCCATTCCTAGAATGAAGTTAGATACGTCGATATCATTCATGTCGAACTTGGAGGATAGCTTCTTCTTCACCTCCTTTACTGCGTCCATGTACTTTCCAATCAGCAACACTTCATTGACATACAAATCTACATATATGAAACACCCACCTTCTTCTTTGGTAAATATGCAGTGACCAAATTTGCTTTTCACAAACCCAAAACTAAGGATGTATGTGTCAAAATTTTGGTACCAGATCCTTGGTGATTTGTTTAGACCATAAAGAGATCTTTTCAATTTACACAGCAAATATTTATTTCCCTTCACTAAAAATCCTTTAGGTTGTTTCATGTAGATTTGTTCTTCCAGGTCCCCATGTAGGAGCATTTTCTTCACATCCATTTGCTCTATTTCCAAATTGAATGTTGCAGCTAGAGATATTAGTACTCTAATGGAAGTTAATTTTGTAATAGGGGAAAAAATATCACTGAAGTCGACTCCTTCAACTTGGGAATATCCTTTATCTACCAATAAAGATTTGAATTTCTCCACTTGAATCACTGCATTCATCTTCTTCATGAATACCCAATTTCTACCAACATGTTTTCTTCCACTAGAAAACTTGACTAAGTCCCATGTCTCATTCTTGTGCAAGGATTCCATCTCTTCGACCATGGCATCCTTCCAAATTTTTCCCTCTGCTGAGTGGACTTCCTCCATGACAAAATTGGGCTCATCATCGATGGTATTTAACACGAATTTGGAATGGAATTTTGGAGGACTATGCCTTTCAAATAGTTTTCTTACTCTTTCTCACCTCCTTACAATCAGAGCCGGTTGTTCCACCTCTTCCTATGATTTAGTAAAATCATCTGAATCATCTTCTCCATTCCTCATTTCAAACCGCATCATCTCAGGATTATTATTGGTATAAACAATTTCCTCATGCTCAGACTTACTTCCAACTTCCTTGAAGACCACATCTCAACTATACATTGTTTTCCTAGATGTGGGATCCTAGAGCTTCTATCCTTTCATTCCTTCTTTGTATCCAATGAAAATACATTTGAATTCCTTCTTGTCCATCTCTCTCCTCTTTTCCTTGGGAACATGCACAAATGCATCACAGCCAAATGCTTTGAGATGTGAAACTGAAGGCTTCTTACCCAAACATACCTCTTGTGGATTAGTGTTGACTAACACCAATGAAGGAGACATATTCAATAGATATTTTGCAGTGTAGACTACCTCTTCCCAAAATTCTTGTGTAGGTCCAACACCATTGAGCATGCTCCTTTCTTTTTCCATCAACGTTTTGTTCATTGTCTTGGAAACTCCATTTTGTTTTTGGGTATATGGTGTGTTAGTTTGGCATGATATGCCACATTGCTTGCAGAACTAATCAAATTCTTTTCCACAAAATTTACCACAGTTGTCAATTTTCAGCACCTTAATCTTTTTATCTATCTGGTTTTCGACAAGATATTTAAACTCTTTGAATTTCTCTAAAGCCTTTGATTTCTTCCTTAGGAAATATATCCACGTCTTCCTGGAAAACTCATCTATGAAGGAGACATAATACAAGGATCCCCCAAGTTAAGGAAATGTAATAGGGATAAACACATTCCTATGAACTAGCTCCAAAATCCCATTTTCCCTTGTTTCTCTATATGGGAACCTCAACTGACCTTTTTTTCCATATATACAATGTTCACAAAAGTCAACTTCTAAATTAAATTCATGAAATTCTTCAACCATACCTTTTTATGCATGGATCGAAGTCCTTTTTCTCCAATTTGGTTACACATTATTTTGGTCACCCCAATGATCCATTGACAAACATGTGTTCATGTTCCCAAAAAGAGTCTTTTTCCATGAGGAAAGTGATTAACTTTATCTTGTCAAAAACCTTATTAAGGAAGGTTGTCGTAGGATACAAAATGCACAAGGTGTGATGATGCCTGGTCATCGCCCCCTGCTCCAGATTTGGACTACAACGTCTTTGCAGGCTGCACTATAGCTAGGGTGTGGTGATGTCAAAATCCAAGGAAAATTCAAACTTCACGAAAGGTATAGAAGGGGATATTTTAGAAGATGAGGTGGCCTCCGAATGGTTTGTATCTTACTCACTTCTATGATTTGGTGGGATCATCCTAATCTCTTCAACCATCTCTCTTTCCCCTATATAAAGAGGGATCTCTCATGGAAAAGACTAAGGTTGAACAGGATAAGAATTGGACGAGAAATTCTACTCTAACTCATACTTGAGAGCTTCATTTCAGTTCATCAAGTCATTGTGGATCTTCTTCATTCATGGTTGGATCAAGTGTGTGTGTTGGAGAAAGGGGCCATTGAAAGGGGACCTTGCGACATCAAGGCTTTGGTTGTAATCTCCACCTTCATTTTAATATGATACAATGATATGTTTATTTCCCATAAAACTTGTCTTGTTTTATTGTATGATTCCTTGATCACATACATAGGTTCTTGTTGAGTTCATTGTGTTTCTTTCACTTTGGTTGGCTTGTGTTCCATTGCAGATATAATATCACAGGAGCACCGGAGTGGAGCTAGAATGGAAATAAAAAGAGGAAACGACATTTAAACGGTATGTTGTCTATCTCTTATTAACTAGTAAACTCAATAGTTAGAGCTTAAGAAAATCATCATATTATGTTCTGTTTTGTTCTAGATCCGGGTGGATTTAAGGAGATCTATTTATGTTTGCATTTACCAATTAATCCCATAACAAAATTGGCAACCATACCAGGGATACAACTTCCTTTTAATTTTTTGCTTCCCATTTTCTTTTAGCCTGCCTTCTTCTGATTAAATTCACTCTCTGAGTATGTGGGTGATCCATCTCGACTAGCTAGGTCTAGAAGTTCAATTATATTTTTGTCTTTCTCCCATTTTTTCCTCATTTACAGATATTTTCACACTACACCATATTGGCATCCTACCACGACCCTCATAAGTCACATCCTACTTGGCCAGTCTAGTGTGACGAAATCGTACTGTGCTCTGCTAGTAGTCTGCGATGACCTTTTCTCGTCGCACTGTGTACCATACCCAGCCTGTGACGACTCCTATAGAATTTTTTGGAGTGAGTCAATTTGTCTTTTTCACCCAGTTTTTCCTTAGTTTCCTAGGGTGGAATTATGATTCCCATGTTTGATTGATCTCCAATTTTAAAGCTTTCTCTTGATTGGTTTTCAGTGATTGAAAGTCTTTCTTTTCATTTTACAAGTTTTTTGCTTTTTATCATTGTCACTAGGATATAATCTCAGATCTTGATCTGGTGCTTGTTTGACAAAGGGTCTTTGGTTTGTTTCAAGTTTTGGATTGATTTTACTTTCTAGATTTTTTTTTCATTAAGAAACACTTTTTGCTTGCATATGACAAAATCTTTTCTTATCTTTTTCATTTTTTTCTATATTACAAGTTCCATTTGGGAATTGTGTTGAGAATATCTTGATTTTCTTGGATTACATTTTCCTTTCATCATCACATCTCTGAGTTTGTTTTGAAAAGGAAGAAGTAAATTCATTTATTCTTTTTAGTAATATTTCATAAGAATTTTTTTACATTCGAAATATTTGTTAAAGAGAATAATCGAAAATTTTTGTAGTTCATGCTTATTTGGAATTGTGTTCATTCGAAATTAAGAAATTGCAATTCGTAGATTTTTGTACTTCAAAATAATACATTCTCCCTACTTTAATTAGAGTTCATTGAATTGAAAAATTGCACATTCATCTCTTTTTTCATTTTATTGGGTCAAGGTCACAACATCAACAGTTTCATCTTCATATCGCTTTTGAGTAAACAACAACCTCTAAAATACAACGTAAATTTAAAATTTATCAGCAACTTTCATTTTCTAGGGATTCTTTTCACCAACACTAACTAGGATAGCGCTTTGGAATAGGTTGTAAGGAACACTCTCCAAAGCATCAAAACAAAACATAGCATCTTGTGATAGGGAGAGTTCAAATCCAATTTCTACATTTTGTCTTGGGAAGCCCTTCTAACACAAGTGTCATTCACGAGGTCACATTGGGACTGGCAAAGTTACTCACCCTGCTTTGTTGGTCTCGGTGTAGAGATTGTGCATATTATTGGGGGTCACTTGGAGGTATACCCACGATTATGTGTGGGAGCCTCTTGAGTTGATTTTGGGATAGATACCCTACCTTTGCGCGTGGATCGGATTGTCAACTACTTCCCCAAGAATCATTGTTGTAGTTGGTTACCTTAGTACCCTATCTCTCTAGGTTCTTTACATGAGGTGACTGTGGAGGGGAAAGTCTTTACGGTACCTGGAATCTACATTGGCCAAACTCACTCGGGATCCTTGGAGGGTATACCCACGATTATGTGTGGGATCTTGCACCAGGGTGTAAGTCCATTAAGGAGGTCATCAACATAACTTTTCCTCATGCTTATCCCAACCCCTACTTGTCTTGATCTCACGATATTGGATTTCATCACCAACTAATGACTTTGAAATAATAAGGTTTGTTTCCTTGGTTTGATTTCTAGATTTTATTAGCAAGTGTTGTTTGTTTTCTCTAGTTGGTCATAGATTTTTTTTATTCTTTACTTGGTTCAACCCACATCAGCCTTCTTCATTCATGTAGGATGCAAGGGCTAGCCCCAAAAGATCCAGAAGGTTATCGCCCTTTGCTTCCTTAATCACCAGAAGGATTTCTTGAGGGAGTAGTCATTAATGAAGTAGCTTTTGAAGTTGGAAGTACACACTCCTTAGAAGGATTCATAATTATTTCAGATTCTTTAGAATCATTCAGAATCCCTGTCAATCTAGTATTGAGTGTTGTAGGAGATCCACGTATGCTCCGGATGAACTCATAAGGAGAACCCATTGTTGAAAAAAAATTTGAAGTATATAATGGACCTAATGTTGGGTCTAGAGCAGAGGATCCACTTTTTCAAAGTGAATCATTTAGTACCCTGTCTCACACTACTGAAACTTTTAACCCTAGTTTCATCCCTTTGACAGTACAAGATCTTTATGGCAACCTAGGAGCGAGTCCTGATCAACCTATGGCATCACAAATTACCGAGATGTTTGTTACCTATATGTTACCTTTAGACCATTTTACTGGTATTACCAATAGCATCACCCTCATTTCAGACCAATTGTTGGTTGGTTCTCACTCAAATATTCCTCTCTAGATGGCCCATTCTACTATGGTCCCACAATATACGACTATTTCTACCGAAAATGTGGTTATCACTCAAGCTCCTATTGGAACACCACTTCCACCTACACCAAATCCATCACTTCCCCCTAGGTATAACACTTTGAATCCTTCCATTTCTATCCCTACCTAAAATCCACTTGGAGGGTCTGGCGTCTTTGTTCCTCCTAGGTATAATGTTGCGAGTTAGTTTTTTCCTACACCTATTCGAGTTCTCTTCAGAGGCCCTTACGTTCCTCCTCTGCCTTTGTTAGGAGGATCTAAATGTTCTAGCCCTAATGGCCCCAATCCAGTTGGGGGCACCAGTCATTCTGTTGCTTTTGGTTTCCAGATTCCTTTTGGAGGTCAACCTCAAGCTGGGGGGAAACCTCAATTTCGGGGACAACCCCAGATTAGGGGACAACCTCAACTTGGGGGGAAACCTCAAGTTGGATTCCATAACCGAATTTATGGACCACATGTACCTATGTTGCAATCTCAACCTTGGAATCTTCCTTTCCAAGGAAATATGCAACCATTTGGGGGGAAACATCCTCAAGTTAATTCTTTTGTACCCCTTAACCTCGGTCAACTGTATTGAAGTTCTCTGAATCCCACTTGGGGTAAAAAATTTCAATATAATGTTCCTTTCCAAGGGAACATACCTAATCAACCCAACCCTATGGGCTATCTACCTCAAAATCCTCCACAACCAAATCTGTCAGGAATGTCTAATTATTTGTATACTTCTGATGGTCCTACTGGTATACCTAAGGAACTTCCCCCTCGGAACTACCAGTTTCCTCAAGTGAATAGACAGTTTCCTTTTCTGTCCACTTTGGATTTTCCTAATTTGTCTAGGATTTTGAATGATCCTATTTTACATTCTCCCTATTGTCTCATCATACTGACCAAGTTACAGTATGACATTCCTAAGTTTAACAGTCGAGCAGGAGAAGACCTGAATAATCATGTTATGTCTTTCCATATTTTGTGTTCGTCCAACTCATTAATGGATGATTCCATAATATTACGACTTTTCCAACGAACTCTCATGGGTTCAACAACAAAATGGTACATCTAGTTACCACGATGTTTATACAATGACTTTAACACCCTAGCCATGGAATTTCTGACACATTACCAGTTGCCAATTCGATACGAGACAGGAAAAAAGATTTTGAGTTCTTTTAAACAATCCTCATCCACTCATATTTCTGATCACATTCATGAGTGGAGGAGGAGAAGACGTTTGATCAAAATTCCTCTTCCTTATCAACTATTGGCTGAGTGGTTTAAAATCACTCATTGGACTTATTACTCATGATGCTTCCATAGGTTGTCTTGTCACTAAAGATCATGTAATTAGTTGTTCTTAGTATCTATATCTCATTTATTCGCAAACGAGAACACTTTACGATTTGATCCCTGACGCTCCTCATCCTTCCACAAATCCTACCCCATCACCTCTGACATCTTCTCATGCTGTTGATGGTGTGATTTTCACCTTTCATGCTGAGACCCAGTCTGTGCACACTGGTCACACCAATCCCAAATCTAATAATTCTATTGTACAAAATACTCATACTCCTACTCCTTTCTCCGGTAAGACTGCTAAGGTTAATTAGGTTCAATCCACACCTACCGGGAAGAACCAAAATAAAAATAATGGGAAGGGTAAGAATAAGGAGGAAAAAAATAATAATCAACAATCCGAAAAAGCCAAAACGCAACCTTCTAATGAGAAAGATAAATGTAAACTTTGTTACCCTTTCCTTATTTGTGGTGATGATCATTACATGAAATATTGTCCATGACGAGCTAAGGTTACTAAGTTCCTCCAAGTGACCAGAAATCCTCCACACCTATCATTCTGTCACAACCTTTCCCTTCTCAACAGTAGGCCCAATTGGTCATTCATGACCAAGCTTCTCCTTCTACCTCATCATATGTCCTTATGTGTACTGGTGACTCTAAAAACAATGAATTTGCAGTCGCAACTCGAGTCAAATATTATTATTCGTCAAAAGAGAGATTTGATGATATACCACCTTAGTTGGTGCAACCTTCTCCCCCAAATTCACCTACAAATGGTCCTATTCATCTCAAACAATCGGGTCTTGATACATTTCTTCATCCTCCTCCTAAGGGCGTTGTTCAAAATTCTACGTTCAATCCTCATGCACGTGCTTCCCAAAACTACAGTATTGTAGAAGACCCTGTGCAAGCACCCTCTGCAATGTCAACTCTCAAAATCCTTCAAAGTTGTCCCACTTAATGGAAGGCACTGTTAAAGGCCATTGGTGTAATTGATTCCACAGATACCAATTTGATAATCTTCGAATTGGAATATCACATTCCAAGGCTTCCTTCTCAGTTAGCATTTCAGATCCAAGTTGTTGTTGAAAACAAGAATATCTGTAGAACAGTTACTAATGAAGGAGCCTCGACTTGTGTTATGTCCATTACTTGTTGGAAAGTTATTAGATGTCCTGCCCTCAATGAATCACACAATACACTTAAGGCCTTCAATGATATAGGTTTTAAACCTTATGGTGTTATTCCTTCATTGTCTATTACATTGGAAGGTAAATCGGTCAATGTCGAGGTTGAGGTATTTGATGCACCTCTTGATTATAACATTTTACTTGGACATAGTTGGATCAATTCCATGCATGCAGTTGTATCTACCCTTTTTTGTGTGTTACGTTTCATAAACCAAGGAAAGGTCATTACTGTCGACCAAATGGAATTCTTTAATTCTGATTCTTGTACTAGCAAGGTTCCTTTTATCTCGAAGACACCCCCCAGTTAGGAGAATGTTGGCGTGGGTCTTTTAAAATATTCAACCTTGATGGGTACATCTCAAATCCCACCACTCGATGTTCCTCGTCCTTTTGTCACTTCGATTAATATGATATCCACCGCTGTTCGTGAAACCCCTAAGTCATGTGACTCATGGAAAATACCTAAACCTGGTTATTATCTTCATTACGACAACAAAATGCCTTTAAGTCTGGTTGAATCCGCTTATCAAGATATTCAATAGGCAACCCCCTCTCCTCCTTTTCTCTGTGATTCATCTCCTGATCCATTCCACGTGATCTTTCCTATAGATGAGATGATCATGTCAGTCATGTATATGGAATTTACTCCATGGGATGATGGGCATCATCATTCTTTTCTTTTCCTAGAACATGATACCATAGAGAGCTACCAACAGATTTTGAATTCGTTGACCATTTTTTTTATTTCTTCCATTCCTAAGTCAACACACGATGTTTTGTACGAAGGGAACTTGAGTAACATTTCACCTACCATCCCTCTTGAAATATTGATTAAACCCGAATTCATGGAGAATGTTCATATCGGGGCCTCATGTTCTACTAATGAGGTCCTCACGTATAAATCCCTTTTCCAAGAATCTTGTGACGTTTTCGCCTGGAGTTACGAAGAAATGCCAGGTATTGATCCTGATATCATTGTGCATGATATTAATATTTAGCCGAACACCAAACCCGTTCGACAGAGACTTTGCCCATTCCATCCACGTAAATCCATTGCTATCAAGCTTGAAGTTGAAAAACTTCTTAAAGTTGTCTTTGTCTATCCTGTGGCTTTGACCGATTGGGTATCCAATCTTATTTCGCTAAATAATAAACAAGGTATGATCCATGTTTGTATAGATTATAGGGATATAAATAAAGCTTGTCCTAAGGACACTTATCCTACCCCTTTCATCGACCATATCGTTGATGAATGTGGTGTGAGTGAAATATTCTCCTTGATGGATGGTTTCTCCGGTTATAATCAAATCAATATTTTACTAGCGGATCAACACAAGATTGCTTTTATTTTCCCTTGGGGAGCCTTTGCCTACCGGAAATTACCCTTTGGTCTCAAGAATGTTGGCACGACCTTTCAGCGTGCTATGTATTACAATTTTCATGATATTAATCACATTGTGAAACCCTATCTTGATGATCTCTAGGAGCATTCCATGCATCACCAAGATCACCCGACACATTTAAGGGCCATTTTCGTACATTGTCATTATTATTACATATGTTTGAACCCACACAAATGTGTTTTTTGTGTGGATTCCAGCTGACTTCTTGGTTTTATCATCTCTATACATGAGATTCGAGTAGAACCCTTGAAGGTTGAGGCTATTCTTAATCTACCTCCTCCTTCCACACTACACCAACTCCAAATTTTGCAAGGGAAGGCAAAATTTTTGCGTCATTTCATCCCCAATTATGATGAATTGACGAAAGGATTCACTCGGCTACTCAAGAAAGGTTACAAGTTTGTATGGGATGATACTGCAAACAAAGCCTTTGAAGCTTTGACACTTGCCTTAACCCATACACCATTATTGTTTCCCCTGAATATAGCCGATATTACTTCCTCTACTTAGTTTCTTCAGACTCTACCATTTCTATGGTCTTAGTCAAAAAGGATGATTCACAGGACAAACATGTGATATACTATTTGAGTCGGAGTATTATGAATACCAAGACCAAATACCTACATGTGGAGAAACTGGCCTTGGCAGTTGTTCAAGTTGTCCAACGTTTTCGTCACTATATCTTATTACGCAGAACCACTGTCATTTCTGATTGCAACCCCATGAAACATATCCTTACTTGAAAATCGATAGGGGGCAAGTACTCCAAATGGATACTTATTCTCCAGGAGTTTGACTTGGATTTTGAACATGCTAAGTCAAAGAAATATTTGGTTTTTGTCGAACTGATATGTGACCTTCCCTCTATTGAGACAGGAAATGTGGTAGAGGATTCCTTGCTTGACGAATCCATTTTTCTGATTAATTATGATGATGTATGGTACAGAGATATCATTATCTATCTCCAGACTAAAAATTTCTGGCCTGATATATCTAGTACAGATCGTCGTCATATACGGTATCAAGCCCGTGAATACATCATCGTCGGTGATACCCTTTACCGTCGCGGTATTGATTCCATTTTTTGATGATGTCTCACTTACGATGAAGATGAGAAATATTTGAATGAATGTCACTCCGGATCATGTGGCGGTTATATGTCTGGGTATGCCACTGCCCAAAAGATCTTATGAGTGGGTTATTTATAGCCTTCTTTGTTTAAGGACTGCATTACTGCCATCTAGAAATTCCATTCTTTCCAAACTTATAATAACAAGATAAGATCTCATCCTGATCCCTTACATCCTATAGTTTTCATTGGTCCATTCGCCAAATGGGGCATTGACTTCATGATATGTAACCCTCACTCGGTTGGGGGGCATAGATAGAACATTGTAGCTGTGGATTATTTTAGTAAATGGGCCGAGGGGATGCCTACATTTGATAACACCAAGAAAACTGTAGCATTGTTCATATTCAATCATATCATTACTAGATTTGGTGTCCCCCCAGCCATCGTTATTGATCACAGTAGTCATTTTCAAAATTCTATGATGTCTAAACTTACTGACAAGTTGGGTCTTCTCCATGAAAACTCAACCCCATATTATCCACAGGTCAATGGCCAAGTTGAAGCAATCAACAAAGTTCTCACTACCAGTCTTCGATAGATTATAGGATTTCATAAGAAAAATTGGCACACGATGTTGTTCTCATCATTATGGGCCTATCGAACATCCGTTAAGTCTGTTTGTAACACCATTGTCCCCCCCCAACTTGTAATTAATCATAAAATAGGATTTACCATGCTAAGGCATGTGGACAATGTAAATGTATTATTTCTTGGGTTGCCAATAATTGACTGTGGGATTGAAGCCTTGAAAGTACTGGCCATGATATCACTAGAGGAAAGAATGTGAAAACTATAAGGAAGGCTCACTATATCAAATAACCCCAAATTCCCTTGATGAGGATAATAAACCTCCTTTGGATTCCAAGGAGAGAAATCGGCTAATGAAGAAAGGACCAGTGGTTGAATTATCAATCACTCCCATGAATGCAAGCATGACCAAAACTATAGAATGTCATCCTGAAGTACCACTGGGTATGACAGGCCAAGATGACTGGAGTTCCCTTCTGACAGAAGGAATAGGATGGGTTGAGAACCATCCTGGAAGAAAGATATAAAAATGGATAAGGATAATGAGTGGATCTCTCCAAGGGATGAGAAAGAGAAGGCCATGAGCTTGATATTGAGTGAGCATTTGATAAACCTCGCTGAGGCCATAACAGAGAAGGAAATATCTGAAAGTTGCAGAGAGCAGAACCCAAGAATAAGATGAAATAGAGAAAGAGACCTTGAGAACTTCAAGAGTTCCCTAGTGATATCATGGCTTGGCACAGGGGTGGCCAGAGTGCTAAGAATGAATGTCTCTAATCCTATGGTTGGGTGGAAGGACAAATGCCCACAGTTAGTTAGTTGGCTACCACCTATAATAGATAAGTAAATCACATATCTTGTGTATTTAAGTGGTACTAATTAAAGTTGGATATCGTATGAATGTTGCAGGGATAGATATGTTTTCTTAATGATTTATACTATACCCCTTTTTGGTGTTTGCTTGATTGTATAATTAGGCAAGTAGGAAATTATATGTATGAGATATGTTTTATACTCGTAAATTCTTGTGTCCTATGGGGGCTTAAGCTAGAGCCAAGAATTGTGAGTTCGTCGACATTGGGCATAGTTTCATGTACGCATGTCAACCCTCCTAGTCATTTTGATTCCCTTGTGTTATCACAATGTTGTAAAAGGGGTGTTTTTCCCTTAGGTAAGGACACCATGGTGAATTTGTGCGTAAAAGGGGGATAAAAAACCCACTTTTTACCTTTTATCCTAAGTTTTGGGCCTAGGTGCATTGTGTTATTTTACGCGTAGATCTGGGTGGTCGAGATCTCCACGCTCAGATCTACGATGCACAGTCCTAGTCAGACCCCCCCAACTATTCTTCCTTTAACNTGTGGCGCATCCTCACTATGATTATACCCCCCTGCTCAGTACCTCTTACCATCTACCCCCCCTCCAAGCAAGCCGCTTACCAGCTCCGCTTACTGCCTTCCTCTCCCGTCAACACCTGTCCCCCACTCAGTCTCTCTCCTCATCTGTCACATCTCCTACTCTCTCTCCACCTCTCTCTCCCTCACACCTATCCTCCACTCATCATCCTCTCGACCTATCACCATCCTACCTTTGCATTTCATCCTCTGACTACCTGACAGATGTCCCACTCATACTCCTTGTCATCTCCACCTCATTCAGCCACCGAATCTTCCCCTTTCTACCAGTCACCTTCATGCCGTCTCATCTTCTAACACCCATTCACCCCTATCCCATGATACCACACCTCAACACCCACATTCTGGAACCCATGCTTTCCTAGTCACCATTATGTCACTATGTCTTTCCACATGACCTCCCATCACCTCGTTGATTCCTCGTCAGCTCCACCTTCGCCCACCTACCTATCTTCCCTGCAAGCATCCATCAAACCACACACAGAAAAGGAGAGGAAGCCACATCTTCCAAGTGAAGGCGTTGACCCTACCCACTTACATCCCAATGAAACAGTTAATCAAAACAAGGAAGGTGGTTGAGACATCATCTCCTTCCATAAATAGAAGGCCAGAAAGGGACAAGTTGCAGAACCACATTGTTGGGGATAAATATACACACTATTAATTCCCACATTTAATTATCAACCGAGGCTCGTAAGATTCGAGGTGCAGGTGCAGGAAATGCAGGATCAGAGTCTAGTCTAGCCTAATCTAAAGCCGAAAAAACAATCTTCAAACCCACACTATAGGAAATTAACACTAAGTATTCATCACTGGGACGTAGGAATAACTTAGTTCTATAAAGGTTTATATCACGGTCTTTTATGCACTCACGGTGATGTTCGTGTGATTATTCATGAGTAGCTTACTTAATTTTTTTGTACTTCAACGATTATTCCCTATAGTGGATCCACACTTAAATGTAGTAAAAAAAAAACAAGCAAATGAAATGAATTCAAATGACAGGAAATAAACTAACACCTTGGGTTGAAACCCATTACAGGAAGGTCATATCTCATGAGTTAGACATTTAATATTCCTTTGGTGATTGACTAGAAATAAGAGTGAAAGAAACAAATACAAAGTGCGAGAAAAGAAAAAATACAAAGTGCGAAAATCAATCTAAACTATAGAAAACAAACAAAAAGTAGTGAAAGCAATTAAAGTAATCCTACAACTAGTTTTTCATACACTTCAAAATCCGTTCCTCACATATGTTCAATAATACAACACAAAATATATTCAAATTATACAAAATGAAAACATATTTACATGATTGTAATAAGATACAGATTAAAATAATTATAAAGTACTTTCAAATTATATACAACATTACAATACTGCAGAATATAATGCACATCACTATAAACTTTCAAAGAGAAATTATGACACGACTCCAAGATAAATCGAAGCTTATGAAATGCCACAAACTTTGATGGATTCTTACAGATATGGCTTGGAATGGTGACATAACATAAAAATTATGAAGACATTTAATCTGCAGAAAATGATACAATGAATGAAAATTCAAAATTATAGACAGATAATACAACACAATACGATCATTGTAATATAAGGAAAATCACAACTTGAACAATGTTTGGAATGTTTTTTGAATGTGTGATAAACTAAATCTATGAAACTATTTTACAATATGATTTCAGATAAACAAAAACTAGGTAAAACAATTACAGGAATGAATGAGTGAAGAACAAAAGAAAATTACAATACAATCAATCTAACTATTGAATCAAATAATGGAGATTTTGCAATAATTTATCTATGCATGCATAAATGTTCAAACAATAACCTATTCAAGTTAAATAATCTATCTAATGATTAGCTACACGATCTTGAAATGCCGGGCCCTTACCATTCTAGATCATGAGCCTAAATCTTTCTCCAGCTGCAATTAGAAAGTTACAATCACCAAATTCTTTGATGCATAATCATTAGTGTAGCGTTGGAATGAATGTCACAGACAAGGGAACATTGCAAATAAACCCAGAATTTGGATAACAAATGATTTTTTCTTATTATTATCTATCTGTCTGAATGAATATGAATACATACAGAGGGCCAAATATATATAACCAGACTGAGCTCCCCTCCTTGAATACGGCTCAACAATATTCAATAAATACAATAATCGAATGATTTCTAAGATAATAAAGGATGGCTTAATAAAGAAAGAAGTTTCAACTCATTCTCATGAGATAAGTTTGATAATAAAGAAAAAACTATTTTTCATAACTGTCCCACATGGCATATTTGACCTGAGTGACAATAGGCCATCACAAAATTTGGAAAAATGCACCAATTTGGGTTTTTTTTCAAATATGGACATGACAGTCATTTCTCCAAAGTTGGCGCTAAAGACCCCATGATATCTCCCACGTCCTTCTTATTTATAGAAAAATGTTTCTGGGTTTTGTAGCTGGAATATGTTTCGAAAAACCCATTAGGTGGTTTTGTAAGATACGAGTCCATATGCACTAAAATCAAGGCGCAATATGGAATTTTAGAATTATTCAGTGATTTTTGTAGAATAATTCCCCCTAAGATGTAGGTCCACCCGTGTGAGATGGGTGAATTATGACACATGTGTCCACATGTAAACATGGCTCTGTTCAAAACCCATGTACCTGATTTTCCTCTCAAAACTTTCCAAAATTTCGGATTATTTCTAGTGCCAGATTGTTGTTGATGTTGGTACCAGATGACCTAGAGCATTATTGTACCGGATGGTTTCTAGAACATTCTAGTACTGGATGTGTTGAATTGCAAGTACCCTATGATATGGAGTGTGAGTACCATATGACATGGAGTGTGGGTACCGGATGGCATGGAGTGTGAGTATTGTATGACATGGAGTGTGGGTACCAGATGACATGGAGTGTGAGTACCAAATGACTTGTAGAAACTTCTGGTATCGGATGAATTGGAGTACCATATGAGCGCAGTATTCGTACCAGATGAAATGAGTATTGAATTACATGGAGTATGGGTACCAGATGACATGGAGTATGGGTACCATATGATTGTGCAAGTACCGATTGACGGTAGAACCTTTTGGTACCAGATGAATTGGAGTATCGGATGACCTACAATGCAGGTACCGGAACAAGAACAATACATGTATCGGAACATGGAAAGTGCATATACCAGAACTTGAACAATACAAAAGATGTTTCTTGGACATATAAACATAGGATTAAACCACCATCGACAAAACTATTGTATAATCATCCTTTTAATCACTAAAAATATGGAAAATTATTTATTAACCACATAGGATGAATAACAAGAGATAATGGAGGTTTATGGTGTAATTAGCAATATATTATTGATTAAATGCAGGGAGAAGGTGTAATGATGAGTGTATTTGTATGGAAAAAAGTATGAAAAAACTGGAGCTCAACACACCCCCAAACCCAAGGATTTGCATGTCCTCATGCAAATAAGGTGAAGAACTTATGATATTATGCTTATAGAATTATGTGACATTGTTTCTTTTGTGTAAGTGTTGGTTCTCTTGGAATGACACTTTGTAAACTACCACAGATTGATTTCAAAAAGAGAAACAAAATTATCATAAAAATGGAGGACAAGCAGTGGATGAGGTATCAGAGTGATGGTGAATGGTGTGCATATGGATAATGGTTTATAAAATGTTGGTGATGGTGGCCGTATGAACTTGGAAATCAATTTTAAGACCAATATTTACTTTGTGGTTCTTTTCTTGGATAGGCAACAATGACTTCATCCTCTTTGACATGACTTAAGAATGCTTTATGATGTACGAAGAGAAGACTAGACACTATAGATGTTACTTTGTATTTGTATACCACATATTTCATTTTCATTACTTGGTCTTATCATCAGAGTATATTGTTCATTACGACAAGTGGAGTGAATATGAAGGGTTTACTAAGTAGTTGTGATAATGCATAGTGGAGTGTGGAGTGGGTAATAGTGGTTATGCATCATTTTTTCCAATTTCTTAGTAAATTAAAAAGATGTGTACTAGTTTTACCTCAAGTTACCCTTGCTTTGAATTCTAATGCATGTTGAAGTGTAAACTATGCAAAACAGGACGAAATGTCTGCAAAACCGTGATGTAGGCTACTGAAATTTGAAGATGAAGTGGAGCAAGGCTGTGAACTGATGGATATCTAGGAGAGAGTTTATGAATGTTGATCTATTGAGATTCCTCATGTCTCTCTCTCACCCCCAAACCCGATGGTTTGCATGTCCTCATGAAAACTCTCATTAGCACATAAAATTTATGCAAGATGAAAGTGGACTATGTGGAACCGGTGCATGTTGACTGAAGAACATAAATGAAGTATGCCAAAGTTGAGAGCTATTGAAAATATCCTGCAAAAATTACCCTCGAAAAAGATTTAAATTTCTGTATTGTTGGTACAAGAACCTACTAGTTCTTGTACCAGCAGTACCAGAATAGAAAAATCTAAAAGAACTAAACCAATACTATTATTATGAGAGAATAAGTATACATTGATTGCATGCTTAAAGAAACAACAAAAAATTAACTGTATTCATGCTTATAAATTTGGAAATGAAATTTATTTTAAAATATTACAAGCATAAAGGAAATTTCTAAATTACTTATTACATACGATTTCTTTAATCATTTATAGTTGAATGCTCAAGAAGCCATATTAATTATGATGGGGGATTTTTCCTCTCATCCTTGAATAGGAAAACATGAGGAGATAAGTGGTCTTTGATAAATGAGAAACCGATAGGAAACCAGACATCCCTGTTTAATTTCTCAAAGAATCTATGTCATTCAAGTGATATTGATAAAGTTCGCATTTGAGTTTATTAGACTCCTACACTTATGGGTCCCACCTCTAGGACAATGACATCCTGGGTATGAATGATGGGGTCATAATACCATCTTACAGACATTCTCAAATGGAAATTAGATGAGGTTCATTATCCTTTTGTTCAACCATGCATGCTTTTTCTTAACGATTTACACAAGTATATTGTTCATACAAACAAATATAGATTAGGCATAATGAAAGACATCAAAATCAGAACCCATTGCCAACAAGCCTACTCAGTACTATGATGGGGTAATTTTGACTCTAAGAAATATCCTTCCCAGGTAGAATTCCCCATTGCCCACGAGCCTATTCAGTACCCTGATGGGTTTGCCTAGTTATACCACATGCATGTACCCGCTGCCAACAGACCTGTTGAGTATCCTGACGGGTTAGTCTCTTACACCCATTTTCCATCAAAGGATCTTGTCCCAATCTTTACCCTTAAGATAAAATTTATAGATTGCTTTTGCGTGGGTGAATGGGGGAGCATATTTGAAAACCTTTTTACAGGATGGGATGGTATTGGGTTGGAATATATTTTATAGATTTCCCTTAAAAGATTGTTCGTATGAAAAATAGACTTATGTATCGAGATTAGTCGAAAGACATATCATGGTCAAAATTACTTAATGTGTGGTGGATTAGGCCATGAGAGAATGACCTAAAGGTGTCTCTAGTCCCCAAGTTCATCTTCTCCATATAAGATTGTGTTCCCTCACAAGTAGAAGTTTCATTCACTCTCATGCTACTATTTGATAATAATGCTTGAATAACAAGTTCTAGTAGGAAACTAGGATGTACAAGTTACCTATGGGTATCATTATGCAGACCTTAAATATTTTTTAAATCCCCATAATATTTTAAAGATTAGGCTTATGAGCAACTATTATTATTAATAGTCAGAAATCTGTATGTAATAAGAAGAAGAAATATCTTAAGTTGTTTTGGTTTTTGATGTTAGATCACCAATATTATCTTCATCTAATTTCATTTATTTGAAAAGAAACATGAAAAGATGTTGCATTTATTTAGAACTAGGTTAGCTAACATGAAACTTTTACTCTATCCTATCTAAGAGCAAGAAATTAAATTTCACGTGTAAGAATATTTCCAATGTAACCATGTGGTTAATAGGGGTATAAATACATTCATACTCGGGTTTGAAATATAAGATTTAATGTATACCACAATACGAAGAACCAGTTGCTTTGATGATGATGTGAAGAGTTGTTGAAGAAGAGAGTGGTGCTTCAATATTGTTGTTGTCTGGAACCAATGTTCAATGCAATCTTCATGTTCTTGGTTCACTTCCTCATTTATACCACTTTGCATGTCTCCCTCTATCATGCCACGCAAATCATCTTCCTTCAGATGGTTTTTCTCCTGGATGCATACTGGATCTGACGATATGCATGTCAAGAACTCCTCGATCTCAGGTTCTAATGGTGGCTCTCCATCGAATGTGGTCCATGATTCTTTAGTCTCTCCTATACGTTGGAAAGAGTGATTAAAAAAGGCTTTTAGATCTTCTTGTGGATGTAGCTCACGTAACTCTTATTCTTCTATCACTTTCAGAGAGGTAGATAGGTTCTTGACTATTGTCAAGATTTTCTCTTCCTGAGAGGCAGAGATCCCAACTGCTGCTAGGATTTGAGAGAGTTCTGTTAAAATCTTGATCATCTTTGAGTTCTTGTTGCTATTTTATGGATCATGTTTCACACATGGATTATTGTAGAGGGGGGTTCTTACAGTGCCCAAAAACTTTTTAAAAACCCTAAAGAAATAAAAAGAAGCAAACTAAAAGAAAATGTAAGCAAACCAATTATATACTCGAAGCGCCACCATGATACTAGGACCCTGTTGTCACCAAGTTATATGTTCACACAAGTTAGCTTCTCTTCTCATATATTAAAAAAATGCTAACGAAAATTCTAACCACTGAAAGGAAGAGGACAACCTAAATTTGGAGTAACACCACTAAAGTGGATGCATGGGCTCTTCCCTCATGTTTTACCGTCTTCTCTTCACCCTTAGTTCATCCTTAAAATCACACCACACTTGCATTAAAATAAACACACTTGCATGAAAAGAAACACACATGCATGAAAGGAATATTCAAGGCTTTGGAGAAATAAAAGAAACCTACCTATGCTCTAATCCCTTTAGCACCTCCCCTGCAATGGCATCAAAATGTTGGGGATAAATATACGCACTATTAATTCCCACATTTAATTATCAATCAGGGCTCATAAGCTTCGAGTTGTAGGCGCAGGAAATGCAGGATTAGAGTCTAGTCTAGCCTAATCTAAAGCCGAAAAAACAATCTTCAAACCCACACTGCAGGAAATTAACACTAAGGATTCATCATTGGGACGTAGGAATAACTTAGTGCTATAAAGGTTTAGATCACAGTCTTTTATGCACTCGGGGTAATGTTTGTGTGATTATTCGTGAGTAGCTTACTTAAGTTTTCTGTCCTTCAACGATTATTCCCTATAGTTGATCCACACTTAAATGCAATAAAAAAAAAAAACAAGCAAATGGAAATGAATTCAAATGACAGGAAATAAACTAACACCTTGGGTTGAAACCCATTACGGGAAGGTCATATCTCACAAGTTAGACCTTTAATATTCCTTTGGTGATTGACTAGAAATAAGAGTGCAAGAAACAAATACAAAGTGTGAGAAATGCAAAAATACAAAGTGCGAAAATCAATCTAAACTATAGTAAACAAACAAAAAGTAATGAAAGCAATTAAAGTAATCCTACAACTAGTTTTTCATACACTTCAAAATCCGTTCCTCACATATATTCAATAATACAACACAAAATATATTCAAATTATACAAAATGAAAACATATTTACATGATTGTAGAAAGAAACGGATTATAATAATTATAAAGTACTTTCAAATTATATACAACATTACAATACTGCAGAATATAATGCACATCACTATAAACTTTCAAAGAGAAATTATGACACGACTCCAAGATAAATCGAAGCTTATGAAATACCACAAACTTTGATGGCTTTTTACAGATACGGCTTGGAATGGTGACGTAACATAAAAATTATGAAGATATTTAATCTGCAGAAAATGATACAATGAACGAAAATTCAAAATTGCAGATAGATAATACAACACAATATGATGATTGTAATATAAGGAAAATCACAACCTGAACAAAGTTTGTAATATGATGATAAACTAAATCTATGAAACTATTTTACAATATGATTTCAGATAAAGAAAAACTAGGTAAAACTATTACAGGAATGAATGAGTGCAGAACACAAGAAAATTACAATACAATCAATCTAACTATTGAATCAAATAATGGAGCTCTTACAATAATCTATCTATGCATGCATAAATGTTCAAACAATAACCTATTCAAGCTAAATAATCTATCTAATGATTAGCTACATGATCTTCAAATGCCTGGCCCTTACCATTCTAGATCGTGAGCCTAAATCTTACTCCAGCCGCAAACAAAAAGTTACGATCACCAAATTCTTTGATGCATAATCGTTAGCATAGCGCTAGAGTGAATGTGACAGACAAAGGAACATTGCAAATAAACCCAGAATTTGGATGTTATGAACATAAATATACATATATCATAGATATTCATAACATAATAATTAATAAATAATAATTATTAATATTGAAAGGTCATGTCTCAAAAGACATGACTATTTGTAAAGGGAACCCCTGCGTGGGTATATAAGTAGGGCCTCATTCTCAATTGTAATCATCTATCTTATATCTTATCTTATCTTATTTATTCATATTTTATTTACATTCCTATATGGATTACTTTGTTATATTCCAAGTATTTTGGATTATTTGTGCGTGACAAACTTTGTTCGTCTCATTTGGTATCAGAGCTTTGTTTTCCTAATCTCGGCCTTTGGCCAGTTCTTTATCAGAACTTGTCTGATCCGGATTTTAGCCAACTCCATCGTTTCATAGTTTCTCTGAAAAAATTGGTCTTTGACCACCAATCGGACCTTTGGCCATCAGATTAAAAAAAATAATAATAATAATTAAAAAATAAATATATATATATATATATATATATATTTAAGAAAAATATACACAAACAGCCCCCATACACCCTCGTAAACTCTTTCGCATCCCTCACATCCCCGTAACCCCTCCCCATTCCCCATGACCTGTCCCCACCCCACACCTCTCCCACACCCACTGCCCCATTCCCCTTACACCCCCGTAACCTCTCCCCCTCTCCCATTTCCTCG